>AWUE01017570.1:0-101307 GCA_001974825.2 Corchorus olitorius
AGTTCTGCATGATTTTCGGCGTCGAGACTCCTTCAAAAATATATATTCATCTAATCAAATCAGAGCCACATTGCATTTAAGGATTTGTTTTTACGAGCATCTAAATCTTGTTTCAATTTAATTAGAAATTAATTCGGAAAAAGTATGAAAAATGAAATTAAACGCGTAAAAAACCCTTCAATATTTTTGGCGTTGAATTATATATATCCCTATGAGTATTTCAGCTAAAAATCGAGGAAATATCTTTCGGGTCAATTTTTGCAAAATTGTAGCCGAAATCGTGTACTAACCATCACGATTTTTTATGAAAACGTGTTGTGGGCCCCGGCTCAGTTCTGCATGATTTTCGGCGTCGAGGCTTTTTCAAATATCTATATTCATCTAATCAAATCTCAACCAAATTGCATTTAAGAATTTGTTTTTACGAGCATCTGAATCTTGTTTCGATTTAATTAGAAATTAATTCGGAAAAATTAATGAAAAACGATATGAAAAGCGTGAACTGTCCTCCAATCATTTTGGAGTTAAATTATATAGATTAGACGAGTATATTAGGCAAAAATTGAGGAAAATTTTTTGGATAATTTTTTGCAGAATTTTAGCCGAAATCGTGTGCAACATCACGATTTTATTTGCTAAAAACACTTTTTGGGGCCCCGACTCAGTTCTGCATGATTTTCGGCGTCAAGACTCCCTCAAATATCCATATTCATCTAATCAAATCTCAGCGACATTACATTTAATAATTTATTTTTACGAGCATCTATATCTTATTTCAACTTAATTAGAAATTAATTCGGAAAAAGTAGGAAAAACGATATTAGAAGCGTAAAAAACCCTTCAATATTTTTGGCGTTGACTTATATATATCTTAATGAGTATTTTATCTACAGATTGAGGAAATATCTTTCGGATAATTTCTTATAAAATTTTAGCCGAAATCGGGTACTAACTATCACGATTTTTTGCTAAAAACCCTTTCTGGGGCCCCGGCTCAGTTGTGCATGATTTTCAGCGTCGAGACTCCATGAAATATCCATATTCATCTAATCAAATCTCAGCCACATTGCATTTAAGGATTTGCTTTTACGAGCATCTAAATCTTGTTTCAATTTAATTAGAAATTAATTCGGAAAAAGTAGGAAAACGATATTAGAAGCGTAAAAAACCCTTCAACATTTTTGGCGTTGAATTATATATATTTGTATGAGTATTTCAGCTAAAAATTGAGATAATATCTTTCGGGTCAATTTTTACAAAATTTTAGCCGAAATCGTGTACTAACCATCACGATTTTTTGCTAAAAACACGTTCCGGTGCCCCGACTCAGTTCCGCATGATTTTCGGCGTCGAGACTCCTTCAAATATCCTTATTCATCTAATCAAATCTTAGCTACATTGCATTTAAGGATTTGTTTTTAC
Organism: Corchorus olitorius; assembly: GCA_001974825.2. NCBI lineage: Eukaryota > Viridiplantae > Streptophyta > Magnoliopsida > Malvales > Malvaceae > Corchorus > Corchorus olitorius. The sequence continues at coordinate 1,423 of AWUE01017570.1, forward strand.
GAGCATCTAAATCTTGTTTCAATTTAATTAGAAATTAATTCGGAAGAAGTAGGAAAAACGATATTAGAAGTGTAAAAAACCCTTCAATATTTTTGGCGTTGAATTATATATATCTCTACGAGTATTTCAGCTAAAAATTAAGGAAATATATTTCGGGTCAATTTTTGTAAAATTTTCGCCGAAATCGTGTACTAACCATCACGATTTTTTGCTAAAAACGTGTTCCGGGGCCCCGGCTCAGTTCTGCATGATTTTCAGCGTCGAGACTCCTTCAAATATCCATATTCATCTAATCAAATCTTAGCCACTTTGCATTTAAGAATTTATTTTTACGAGCATCTATATCTTATTTTAACTTAATTAGAAATTAATTCGTAAAAAGTAGGAAAAACGATATTAGAAGAGAAAAAAACACTTCAATATTTGTTGCGTTGAATTATATATATCTCTATGAGCATTTAAGCTAAAAATTGAGGAAATATCTTTCGGGTCAATTTTTGCAAAATTTTATCCGAAATCGTGCATCACGATTTTTTGCTAAAAACGCATTTCGGGGCCCCGGCTCAGTTCTGCATGATTTTCGGCGGCGAGACTCCTTCAAATATCTTTATTCATCTAATCAAATCTCATCCACATTGCATTTAAGGATTTGATTTTACGAGCATCTATATTTTGTTTCGATTTAATTAGAAATTACTTCGGAAAAATCAATGAAAAACGATATGAAAAGCGTGAAAAGTCCTCCAACCATTTTGGAGTTAAATTATATATATTACACGAGTATATTAGGCAAAAATTAAGAAAATATCTTTCGGGTCAATATTTGCAAAATTTTAGCCGAAATCGTGTACTAACCATCACAATTTTTTGCTAAAAACGCGTTCCGGGGCCCCGATTCAGTTTTACATGATTTTCAGCGTCGAGACTCCTTCAAATATCTATACTCATCTAATCAAATTTCAGCCACATTGCAATTAAGGATTTGTTTTTACGAGCATCTGAATCTTGTTTCTATTTAATTAAAAATTAATTCGGAAAAAAAAATATCAAAAACGATCGGAAAAGCGTGAAAAGTCCTCCAATCATTTTGGAGTTAAATTATATTTATTACACGAGTATATTATAAAAAAATTGAGGAAAAATTTTTCGGGTCATTTTTTGCAAAATTTTAGCCGAAATTGTGTAACAACTATCACGATTTTTTGCTAAAATCGCGTTCCGGGGCCCCGACTTGGTTCTGCATGATTTTCGGCGTCGCAACTCCATGAAACGATTTTAGAAGTGTAAAAAGCCCTTCAATCTTTTTTGGCGTTAAATTATATATTTTTTATGAGTATTGTGGCTAAAACTTGAGGAAAAATATTTCAGTTCAATTTTTGCACAATAATAGCGAAAATAGCGTACCATCACGCGTTCCGGGGCTCTGGGTCAGTTTCGCATGATTTTTTACGCCATGACTCCTTGAAATATCTATATTCATCTAATCGAATCTCAGCCACATTGAATTTAAAGATTTTTTTTTACGAACATCTAAATCTTGTTTCGATTTTGTTGGAACTTAATTCGGAAAAAAGTAGAAAAATGATATTAGAAGCGTAAAAAACCTTTCAATATTTTTGACGTTGAATTATATATACCTGTATGAGTATTTTAGCCAAAAATTGAGGAAAAATCTTTCGGGTCAATTTTTGCAAAATTTTAGTCGAAATCGTGCAATAATCATCACGATTTTTGGCTAAAAATGGGTTCCGTGGCCCCGGCTAAGTTTTGCATGATTTTTTGCTCCAAAACTCTTTGAGATATCCATATTTATCTAATCAAATCTCAGCTACATTGGATTTAAGAATTTGTTTTTACGAGCATCTGAATCTTATTTCGATTTAATTAGAAATTAATTCAGAAAATATTAAAAACGATATTAAAAGCGTGAAAAGTCCTCCAATCTTTTTGGCATTAAATGATATATATATATTATGTGTATTTTAGACAAAAATTGAGGAAAAAAAATTTCGGGTCATTTTTTTGCAAAATTTTAGCCGAATAAAAAAGTGTTTCGAGGCTCCGGCTTAGTTTTGCATGATTTTTAGCTCTGATACTCCTTGAAATATCTATATTCATCTAATCAAATCTCAACCACATTAAATTTAAGGAATTATTTTTACGAGCATCTGAATCTTGTTTCAATTTAGTTAGAAAGTAATTCAGAAAATATGAAAGACGATATTTAAAGCGTGAACGGTCCTCCAATCTTTTTGGTGTTGAATTATATATACATTTTATGAGTATTGTGGCTAAAAATTGATGAAAAATATTTCGGGTCAATTTTTCCAAAATTTTAGCCGAAATCGTTTACTATCACGGTTTTTTGGCTAGAAACGCATTCCGGGGCCCCGGGTCAGTTTTGCATGATTTTTTGTGGCAAAATTCCTTGAAATATCTATATTCATCAAACAAACTTAGCCACATTGGATTTAAGGATTTGTTTTTACGAGCATTCGAATCATGTTTCGATTTAATTAGAAATTAATTTGAAAAAATAGGAAAAACGATATTAGAAGCGTGAGAAGCCCTTCAATCTTTTTGGAGTTGAATTATATATATTTTATGAGTATTGTGGCTAAAAATTGAGAAAATTATTTCGGCTCAATTTTTGCAAGCTGAAATCGTGTATCATCACAATTTTTTGGCTAAAAACGCGTTTCGGGGCCCCCGGGTCAATTTTGCATGACTTTTTGGCGTCAAGACTCCTTAAAATATATGTATATTCATCTAACCAAATCTCAGTCACATTGTACATAAGGATTTGTTTTTACGAGTATCTAAATCTTGTTTTGATTTAATGATAAATTAATTTGGAAATAAAATAGGAAAAACGGTATTAGAAGTGTGAAAAAGGCTTTGATTTTTTTTTTTTTTTAGCATTGAATTATATATTTTTATGAGTATTTTCGCTAGAAATTGAGGAAAAATCTTTTGGGTCAATTTTTGCAAAATTTTAGCCGAAAACGTGTACTAATCATCACAATTTTCGGCTAAAAACGCGTTCCGGTGCCTGGCTCAGTTTTGCATGATTGTTGGTGCCAAGAATCCTTGAAATATCTATATTAATCTAATCAATACTCAGCCACATTGGATTTAAGGATTTGTTTTTACGAGCATCTGAATCTTGTTTCGATTTAATTAGAAATTAATTCAGAAAAAATAGGAAAAACAATATTAGATTAAAAGCCCTTCAATCTTTTTGATGTCGAGTTATATATTTTTTATGAGTATTTTAGCTAAAAAATTGACGAAATATCTTTCGGGTCAAGTTTTGTAAAATTTTAACCGAAATCGTGAACTAATCATCACGATTTTTTGGCTAAAAACGCGTTCCATGGCCACGGCTCTGTTTTACATGATTTTTGGCGCCGAGACTCCCTAAAATATCTTTATTCATCTAATCAAATCTCGACCACATTGGATTTAAGGATTTGTTTTTACATGCACGTGAATCTTGTTTTGATTTAATTAGAAATTAGTTCAGAAAAATTATGAAAAACGATATTAAAAGCATGAAAAATTTTCCAATTTTTTTGGCGTTAAATTATATATTTTTTATTAGTATTTTTGGCAAAAATTGCGGAAAAATCTTTCGAGTCATTTTTACCATCATGATTTTTCACTAAAAAAGGGTTTCAAGGCCCGTCTTAGTTTTGTATGATTTTTAGCGCCAAGACTCCTTGAAATATCTATATTATCTAATCAAATCTAAGAAATATTGAACTTAAGGATTTGGTTTTACGAGAATTTAAATCTTGTTTTGATTTAATTAGAAATTAATTCAAAAAATATTAAACAAAAATTTGATTAATTTATTCTCAATAATTTGTAAAAATTTAGAGAAATTTAATCTTTTCAAAATTAACATTAACATTATATTGCACAATATGTAACTTAAATTATGTTTCAATCAAAATTTCAACCCACATGTAGAACACGTGGCAAATTACTAGTATGTATAATAGCAATAATGATCTAAATAAACAATGAATCAAAAGAGCTTTTTCAACTAATATAAGCCAGCTTTTGCTATATAATTATAATTTTATAGAAGTATTAGTTCTTTTTTTTTTAGAAGTATTAATTCTTGAATGCCTAAAAAAAGTATTAATTTTAGAACGGCCTTGTAATTATGTCATGTCATTTAAAGACCAATGTAATCAATTAATCACTTATCTTATAAACATGTGGCTGTGATAAGCTATTAGGTTTGTATATGCCCTAGGTGTAAATTTTATCTTTTTTAAAATAAAAATTAAAGAGATAAACCCATATCGACATATTAATTATTTATGTCAAAATCTTAGTTGTAGTATATTTCATTTCTGAGGGCGCAGGAATTAGTTAGTTCATGTGGATAAGTAGATTTGGACAAGAACGTGAAGAAAATGTCAAGAAGTATTTCATATATACTATTAACACGTAGGTTGTGCTTATCCATATATAATACCAAACTTTTAGGTTGATCATTAACTTTAATTTAATGCATATATTTTATTGCAAATTAATACACAAATATATACCCAAAGACGTAACTATATAAGTCTAGAAATTTATTTGAAAAAATTCAATGCCATATAAACACATAGTAGTAATTGTATTATATATATATATATTATGCCATTGATGGGCAAAAACACACAATTCTTAAGAAAATTGTGAGTGGGAAAATGAAAGAAAGAAGATTAATGTTCAACCATAAATGGCAGTAAGTTTAGCCAAGGGAGCAACAGCAAGAGAGTTAATGTAAGTGCAAGGCTCAGTGTAGACAGAAGTCCAACGGAGATCAGAGAACTGATCTTGCTTGTCAGGTCCACCAAGAATGGCGCCGGTTAACTCATTAGGGTTTGGAACATTTTTGTTGTAGAATTGAACAAAGCTCATGGGGCAGCTGACGTCGGCATGAGCCATCGATGGTGGGACTGAGGCTCCCCTGTGGTGCGCCTGCTTTGGTGGATTTATTCCATACCCAACCATGTATGATCTTCCTAGTGGGTTTTTCCCTAGTAAATAGTCTATCTGCGCATTTATTTAACCAAACCCATTAATTATGTTATTATAATGATTAATTAATTAATCATGAGGTTAATTAATTTGGAAATAATTTAATTACCTGCTGCTTAGCAAAAGCATAGAGATGGGTACAATCAAACTGCTTATCTCCACATTGGATCTTTTGGTTGAATTCATGAAGCATATCAGCATAAATAGTAAGCAAGTAAGCAGCTCCTGTAACATATTGAGTGTTGGCTCCATCTCTTAAGTGAATCATTCCACCTGAAAATTCAATTATTACCTAATTAATAAAATTAGCAATAATTAATCATAATTTAATGAAGAAGAGAAACAGAGACCTGCAGTCATGGTAATTTTGAAGTAAGGACTTTGGGGAAGCACTGAGCAAATATAGCCATCAGCTTCGTCCTTGAAGGGTTTTAAAGATTGATCACCCTTATAGAAAAACTGCATTCATTTTGAAGAGAATATTAATAATATTAATTGGTAATGATATTTGAGAACATAGATAAAATAAAATATAGTAGGTAATTAAGAGAAATAGAAAATAAAAAAATTAGAGTTTTAATTTTAGACCTTAGAAAGGAGGATTTGGGCACCGGCAGATTTGAGATCCCAGTTAAATTCGTCTACAATGTTACTAATTGCTTCTTCTGTGATGAACTTCAAGTAAAATGGCTTAAGGGTTGCATCATATAGCCATGCTGCTGCCCATAAAAGCTCATCCTGCAATATTTTCACAGGTCAAACTCCCATGATGAAAATGAAGAAGAGAAAAAATATGGGTCACGGCAACCCATTGTGAAATATGGGTCTAGTCTTGAGTTTTGGAAGGAATTATACAAACAGATTGAGAGAGATTATGATTATTACATTATAGCCAGAGTAAGAACAATAGAAGGGGCATTCTCCATCGTAAGTTCCCTTGTGATTTTTAGCAAATAGAAAAAGCTGCAAAAAAATAACTTTGATTATTATTTCCAACACTTTCGATCAAAATTTGCAATTATTTAAAATGAAATATATATATATATATATATATATGTATATGCCAAAAAAAAATATACCTGTTTGGCTTTGTTTAGGAGCTGACGTGAATAACGACGATCAATGCTTCTAAAAACAATAGAAGAAGCAGCCAATGCAGCAGAAGTTTCACCAGCAATCTCAGAACCCGGCGTCGTTTCATTGATTTGCAGCACAGTTCTTGGTGTCTTCATATTTTCTGGTCTTTGCCAACATGCATGGTCCTTATTAGGGTCACCAACCTATTTCATTCCATGCAAAATATGCCCCAAACATCAATAAAATTAAAAACCAATAAAAATATTAATATATATATACCACCGGGATCGAAAATTTAATTACCTGCACGTACAATCTTCCACGTCTAGAGGCGGCTTTCAGAAAAAATCAGTGCCCCAACGAATCGCCGCAAGAGCGTTTTCGAACTCGCCGGCGGCTTGCAGCTCCGATTTGTATTCAATGACCGCCCACGCCAGGGTGGTGATTGTGTAAGCCATCGGCATTCCATACTTCACGTTGTCGCCGGCATCGTAATATCCTCCGACAAGGTCCACCTGCATGTATATATATATATATATATATATATATATTTCAGAACAAAATAATTAACATGAAAAAAAATGCATGAAGAAATTAAATTGAAAGAATTATTATAAAATATTAATGAAGATTACGTACATTTGCTTCTTTTCCATCATCAAGGGCAGAATCTCCTCTCCAAGGCACTCTGTTATTAGGAGGAAGTTTCCCAGATCTTTGTGCTTCCAAGAAAATGAGGGACTTGGTTAAGGCATCCTTGTAGATAAAATTATTATGGCCATTAACAGCCAAAAGACACCCTTGAAACACCGCCAACCATGCCACCACGGCGGCGGCTGAACATGTTCTAATTCCCAAAGTTTTCATTATGAAACAAATCTATAATTGAACGCTTAACACCAATTCTGAGCAAGTTTTAAAAGCAGAGAGAGACTACTCTGTTTTTTCTGTTTAGGGAAAGAAGATGGGATCCATGGATTTTGGTTCGGGGAACTTAATTAATTTTAGTTTGAAGGTAATGATGGAGGGAAAGATGATAGTTATAGAGAGAGCCAAAATGGGTTTATTTTTATGAGTGGAGGAGAGATATGGAGGGAAAGAGGTTTACCGGTATTTAGGCACCCTAAACCTGATTTTTTACTATACTTAAATATACGGTAGGTGTTTAGAATCTTTTGCTACCTCGCAATTTTACCAGTAACCCAACAATAGATTTTTGGCCATTTATATTTTTGCCATTCGTTTCTGCATGTTTATAACTTAATTCTTACTTTGTCAAGACAAACGGATTCTATCTTTGGTTCTTACCTATAACTATAAGATTCCGAAAGCTCATTTCAATTTAAATGGTTTTATATGTACAATCCATACTATTTTCTATCAAAAAATTTTTAAATAATATCTTCACTAACTTGATATAATGGTCTGATTAAATCCATTTACTGAGGAAAATCCAAATCCTGGGTGAAATGCATTCATTCAAAACTCCTGCGTTTGTCAATCGACTGTTTTCACTGCAATCCAATTTATCTACTTTCAAGTTCAACATTCAGCCTTTATTGGTTATGATCGGATTTGAGTAATGCTTTATGCTTATGTCAAGAAAAATAGTAACTCGAATCTTATATATTTTATATATATAAGAAAAAAGAATGATAATCACAAATATATATAGTAGGGACATCCCCACCAAAGCTACAAAGAATATTGTATTTGGTTAAAAACTATCCTAAGTGTCGTTCACGAGCAAATAATTGCAAGGTTTGCACTGAATTTTCGAATTGCCCGTCGTTTTCCATCAGCCATCTTCTATAGCAGTGTATAAAGTTCAAACCACAAATGTTAAGTTTTAACGTGCCGGTAGCCATTCTCTCATTTAAAAATTGAGACAATGGTGATGAAAAAAAAAGCCACCTCAGCATCTCCTCATAATGCTTGCGACATTTTGGCCAATGGCTTCTTTTGTTTCCTGGGACACTGGGGGATCTCCAATGTACATGTCAAAGAAAGCCCCTGGCAGATATATGATATAAATCCATGTAAGGATCTCAACCTTTTTTTCATTAAAAGAGTCTTACAGTAGAAAGAAGCTGATCAACATATCCAAGTGCTAAGACAGGGAGATTTACTTACTGCACAAATCCTTGCTACGGACCGCTCCAATCTGGTTGCCTCCAACTGCATACAACAAAGATAAAAGGAAAAAGAAGATTGTAACTCATTCTCCATGATATTTCAGCATGTGAAGATGTGAGTCTCATAAAGTAGTTGCTACGTATTGGATAAGAAACAAAAAACGTACTTTTGGTAATTAGTTGTCCATCGGCTGTTCGCTGAAAATCAATTATTGTTCCCTGCAACATCCCAATAAAGTAAAGGTGACTTGATGTTACCTTTGATCATAGAAAAATATGAAGAGCAACGGACCATTACCACAGGCAATGCAATATCTTGAGTGAAGTAGGAGCCAAATGTACTTAGGCAATGATAATCGGTGTTGGGATTTGTCTGGTAGGAGTCAAAAAATTTGTCAGAGGTCAGAGATCTAAAAGAGCAATTAAAGGAAAATAGAGAAGGGGGGGGGGGGGGGGGGGAGGGTAGGCATTGACAATTTACCATGATTACTAACCTTTTCTAAACGAGCACGAAGAGATTTTTCAAATTGACTGCAACACACACAATTAAAGTCACCAAATGAGTAACAGAAACCCAATTCAGTGTTGTCATAGTATAATGCATTTGATTTTATAAACAAGGCTATCAATCGAAGATTCAAGCAAGAACATGGTCAATCCTAGCTTTCTATCTACGGTATCCATCGCACATTTCAATAACTACATTGGTTATATGGAAGTCACAGCAATTAGCAGGTGCTGGTTTGACTGCAATATAATCAGTTGAAACAGTCAATGACCTACAAGCTCAATCAAGATGCAGTGCACTCAATTTCGTCGAGGACACTCTCAGCAATCTGGATATCGGTAATGGGCATTGGCATAAGAGTTTTGGCACTCAATGAATGTATAGGAACTCACATGAAGCACTTTCCAAGAATCATGAGATTAGGACTATCAAGTTGACAAAATTTTCAAGAGAGCAATAAATGGGTTAAGAAAACTTACTCTCTTACTGCATTGATTCTCATCCCATTGCAGTTAACCACTAGCCTAACGGTCATACCAATATCCTCCCTACATATTGTATGTACAAAGATCCATTAGGAAAACATCAAAGCTGCCAAAAACAAAAAAGGGTAGAAGAAAAGAAGACTATGCTTAAAATCTGTCCACAGTCAAAGACTTGAACAAACTGCGTATGAATGTTTTTTCTCCTTAGAAAGGCCAGATTGGCATTTTTCAGTAGTAAATTTTCTGCATAATATGTCTCCAGAAAGAAACTTCTCAAGTTACCTAAGAAGATCCTGATAAAAATCATTGTGCTTTTTCAGGTCACCCACTGGAATAGAAGCATACTTTGGACCCAATTTTTGGCATAAAGAGTATGGATGAATATCTGCAAGGTAAATAGAAGATGGGCACATGATTTTTTGGAGCATTAGGTCAAGGAACTCTCTAATAACATAAGGAGGACTGAAGCAAAATCCAGAAAAGCACTTACAAAATCCAAATGCATACACTTTGAGAGACTTAATTCTGATTATTTTCATGGTTCTTGATCCAGTACCAACAAGCACCTGAAACCATTGAGAATGTACATATAATGTGCATAAAAAACTGTGGGAAGCAAGACAACAAAGATAAGAGGCATATGAAAGATGGTTGGAGAGAGATAAGGTTATTGACAGTCACATTAGCAACAGCTATCAGTCAAAACTTTTTACCTCAGAAGCTAAACTGGAATTATTCTGTCTATCTAATACGTTATCCAATATTGTTGGGAACTCAATGCCAGTTCTGGGTTCAATCGCGTGTCTTGTCCAGTTCAAATCTAGAAACGATAGACTGCCACATCCTTGATGCCCAACTTCACAAGGCCTTTGATTTATACATTCTTGCATTTGAACTTCTGTAGTTTCCAGTGGAAGAGCTAGTACTTTCGAAGAGCTGATCACATTTGAATCTATGAGACACCACTGGACTAGACCAACAAGATATAGAAACATAATGGACAATGCAATTGTGAGATTAAAAAAACCTTACAAGTTGTCAAATGGCGGTACCAGAGCCGCAGCTAAAGAGAGCAGAGGAAGGGATTGGAGTGCTTCAACTCCTCCAAAGAGATGTCTCATTGCATAACTAGAAATCTTGCCAAAATCAAGTGGAGTGGTCGATTGGCCACTTGATTCAGGAACAAAGTGAAATCCAGCAAGATTATTCTTACAGGAAGCAATGTGCTTAACCTGAACTGAAGACTTACAACTTCCAGACTTCAACCCATGTTGATTACTAGCTGATATTTGCCTACTCAAATTCAAGCTTGACATACTAGAGAACAAAAAAAGGAATGCACCGGCAAACTTTGACATGCAGCTTGCATACACATGTTTAGAATGGTAATAAGAGCTATCAACCAGTGAACTAAACTGCGAAAACAAATGAGCCCCCAAACCATTAGATAGAAAGGGTTCCATTGGAAATATATATGAAGACCCTCCATCTAAATCCATGTAAAAAAACCAATTATTCAGCATATTTTCTCTGACTTGAGCTTAATGTCCAATTCAGAAACTCTTAACCTTTTTCTGAGCTGGGAAGTTTGTGTGTTTAAATATACCACCCAATTCAATGTATTGCACCTACAAAAAATATATTACACATTTCCACTTAGAATCCAATTCTGATCCGATTAAGAACAGCAACAAAAGTAAACCTTTGATAAGAGAATCAGACATATATATAGATTAACTTAACCCCTGCAACAGCAATTAACATCCAATGCAATAAAAGCCAATGTTGTTCTTCATTTTCATAGTTAAGAAAAAAATCAAGAAAGAGAAATTTTAAAAAAAAAAAGCTTTAAGGAAATCAAAGAAAGCTAATTCCAGACGCAGAGGTTACCTCTATATTGATCGAAATGCCACAAAAGGAAAGGGGAAAAATAGTTCAAAACAAATTACTCACACGAAAGGATCAACTAAAAGTTACGGAGGAGAAAGTGAAAAGAAAAAAAACAATTTAAAAAGGGGTTAAATTCGATGAACTTTTTTTAAAAAAAATTTCCTTTTTGGACCAAAGTCTGTACAAGAAAAAAAAAACAGAAATCGAAAATGGGAAGAAAACGAAACATGAAAATGTACCTTGATCACGAAAAGAAGGGAAGCTTCATGTCCAAGAGATCAATTGGATTCAAATCAAATTGAAAAATCGAAAGGCTAGGGTTTTCGGAATTCTGTATTTGGAATTGAGGGTTTCCAAAGAGTATATATTTTAGAAGAGGGAGGAAAGAATATGCTTCTGTCTTTGTAAAATGGAAAAGAAGAAGAAACAAAAGTCAAGTGCTTCAAAGCTTTTCGGAAGGACAAACTTGGAAAACAAATTTATATATACAATTAAGCCCTAGTATTTTACTTTCGCTGTTTTCTTGAACTTTTTCGCTGACGCTGACGGGTTTGGCATGGCCCCCACTCAATCGTAACTAAAATTCCAGCTCTCAAAATTACTAATTTAATACCACAATTCTTATATTTGTAACTATCTAGAAAAAAAATAGTTGGCGTGTGGGAAGAGAAGGGAGTTTTCTTTTTTTTGGTCGGTCCATTTGATTTTTTTTGACAAATGACGGTTTTGTCCTTTTTTTTCATAGTATTTCCCAGCAATCAGCCAGCCACCTTGTCTCTCTTGTTTTCTGTTGGTTTCAAGTTCAACTTCCAAATAGTTTTTTGTTGGCATTGTAAAATTTTAAACCCAAAATTGACTTTTCTTCTTTCTTCCTTTTTTTGGTAAGAAACTTTGTTAGCAATTTGTTACTAGAATTCTTCCTCAACTTGGCATAACTGGTTGATTATTTGTAGATGATAAAAACTTATATCCTATAGTTATATAGTTATATCGAATCGATTAATTTAGAGTCGAATCACATCAAATCCAAATAAAACGAAAGATTTTCATATTTTCTTTTTTTAGCAACGAAAGGTCTTCATATTTATCCGGGTCATTTTTGTGGATTATTTATAAATAATTTAAAATTAAACATATTTAAGTACCATTTCTTAAGGGACAAGTAAGGGGAACAAAACATTTCATTTATTTGTTGTTTGTTTAAACAGAATTTTACTTTAATACGATTTCATTAAGATATGAGAATACCCTTAATTTTTATTTTTATAAATCAATCAGGGTATATTAAAATTCATGGCCGTACAGGTGTGCAGCGCACGTGGTATGATGTAGACTAGAAATGTGCGGAATTCCGACATTTGGGTGACTAGAGAAATTGAATAAGGTAATCTAGGAGAAAAAAAACCAAAACAAAGGGTTTGGAAGCATGTCAGTGGATTGAATGTGGCTGGCTTTGTCGACTAAATTCAGCACCTACCCTTTGGATGTTTATGCACATTGCCTGTATCCCGGCCTTCCAATGCCGACACTAATTGGTGTTTTCTCCACCACCACCATCACCCTCTTTTGCCCTTTTCTTCATAAGGATGCCAAAACTTTGGCCTCGGAATAATGGGATTGGATTTGGGACCAAATACTAATTTGGGTTCTTGTACATCGAATTTTCCCTTCCAATTCTTGGTCTAATGACCCTAAAAAGCTGAGTTCGAGCCCAAGCCATCGTCTCCTTCGCCCTTCCTCTAGATCAAAACATCAACAACTGGTTGGTTCAAGCACTTATCCCATTTAAGCAAGATCTCGATTTCTAGTTTTGTGAATGGAGAAAATAATTGTTGGAAGAGGTTTACCCCCATAATGGGTCAATCCGGCTTAAACAATATTACTAACTTGTAAATATTAAAAAATAAATAATAAAAAGCACATTGAAATTTACTTGAGGCAGGCAAAATTGCATTGAACTTTCACCTTTCACAAATCCCCATCAAATCCCACTTTGTTTTTTACTAAAGCGTTCCCAGAAATCATGTTGGATAGTCAGTCCTCTTTATAAAACAAGTACATGTATTTTTTAGGTAAATATTCGAATTACGGCTTAATGTTTTTGAAAATGTTCAACTTAGACCATATTGTTAAAAAAAAACTCAAATCAGGGCTCAATGTTACAAAATCGCTCCAATTAAGAGCCCCCCGTCAACATTAGGCCTTGATATAAACTCTTTATTAACCTTATGAAATTGACAGCAGGTCCTTAATTGAGCCAAATTTGCAATGGTAGGCCTTGATTTGAGCTTTTTTAAACTATATGTCCTAGATTGAACATTTTCACAAAGTTTAGACCCTTAGACGAGCAATTAGCCTATTTTTTAAGGTTCTTTTCTCTTAAACCAGGCTCTGAAGAAGCAAAGGTTGAACTTGAACCGTACTGCAAGACATGAATGATGAAAGTGAAATGTGAATGAATGAGAGAGAAAGGCGAAGGCATGGGATCATGGAATGGAATGGAAATTTGGAGGGGCAGAAAAAGTTTGATTGCCAAATTGTGGACCTTTGAAAGGAAAGCAATTTCCAAGAAAGATGCGTGGGGACCAAGGCCAATGGGGTTGCTTGTTTCCTACTTGTTAACTTTTTTCTTCTCTACTAAGTACTAATCACCCACGCAATTCCGTGCTTAGTCCACAAATTACACGACAAAACGCACTAAAATCGCATAAAGTTTATTCCAAACAAGATCTTACTCTTTACCATTTTTCTTAATCAATAAAGGAAATTGATGCTAAATATTTTTACTTTCCTTTTTTGTTTTCATGCAAATGGAGACTTCATAATATGACTTTAAAGTTTAAAGTAAGATTTAATGATAGATTAAATATGCAGGCATGAGGTGAGCAGAGTAGGTCTATAGGTTGGACGGTTGATTATATTTAAGCCCATTTTTCACAAGGTAGGACAAGAATACGATATTTATAATAGGAAAATAGGAAAAATTTTCCTATTGAAGTTTAGCTGCACGTTCTAATAGGAAAATTAATTGTTTATAATAACAATTACTAATAAACATTAATTATAAACAATGAGTTGTATAACTAGGATAGAAAGAATATCATGTTCATTGTTCCTTGATATGTTTGATCCGATCCCCACTTTGGAAGAAAACAGAAGGACAAAGAAGCAAAAAACAAATTCTCTGGGGAAGGCTTTCCTCTGAACTAATATATTCAGAGTCTCTAAAATCATATTCATGGGGAAATTAAAAAAAGAAGAAATATAAATCACCTTTAAAACCTTGTGATAACTGATGAACAAAATGGAAAAACCCAAAATTTTAGCCTGTGATGAAAATATGATATGCCAGCAGTCAACAGATGGGTATGTTTCCTCCAAACCTTAAAAACATTCAAAATCTGATCAAGATCTTCATATTATGAACAATTTTTGCAGAACTGGTTGCTACGATCACAACAACCCGGCCTCGAAGAGATTCCTCCTTCTCAGGGTCTCGTCAACGAGCTTGAAAGTTTTCTTCACAAGCTTCTGGTCAAGGGCAGTGGTTCTATAGATCTTAAAGACCCTATCTACTCGATCAGGAGCTGTGCTTTGAAAATATAACTCCTCGAATTTCTTCTTTACAAACCTGAAGAGAGAATATCAAATGGTCATAGGATGAATATTCCTTATTAGCCGAATGGAAAGATGAAGTGCCTAGTGCTTACTCATATGCATGTTCAATCTCTTGTTTTCCTGTTGACACGGGTTGGTAATCTTTGAACCACTCACACACATTTAGTGGAACCTGCAGAATGTAGAACATCACAAAGACCATACGATGCTAATTTCAAACTCCAAAAAAATGCCATACTGTTATAATGGCCTTACCTTTAGAACCTTCTTTTCAAATATGTCAAATTTGTTAAGAAACAGCATGAAGGACGTTTTCTGCATAAAAGAGACAAGTTTTCAGTTAAGAGTAATTCCTCTATGAGCTATCCTCAACCTTCTAAACACAAGACAAAAAGATCACATATTATAAGCAAAAAATTAAACCTCAAAGCATGGTTGCTTCAAGACCCAATCAAAAAGTTCTCTTGTCTCCATCATACGGTTCTTTTGCTCATCCTCGAAGAGAGTTTGATCATACCTAAAACACCCAAAATTACCAGGTTATGCCATTTGACACTAGGCTCTGATATGGAAACAGAATTATGTTAAGCATACTGTTAAAGGCAGGTATGGATACAGGGGCGCTTATAGATGGCAAAAGCAATAAGGATCTTACTCGCTGATAGCCGCACAAAAGATCACGGCTGTAACTCCTTCAAAAAGATGAATCCATTTCCTTCTTTCATTTCTCTGGCCTCCCACATCAAAAAGTCTGTATACTTCACCACTTTTCTTATTCTCTCCCACAGGGCTGCATAGATGATTTACAATCAAAAGACCAAAAAGGTAAATGTGGACAGGAATAACCATTGTTTTTAAGTCACCCTAGCAAAACTAAAATGCATACAGGTCATGATATAAACACTTGATTAAGTACCTATCTGAATTTATTTAAGGATGTAAATGAGAAGAAAATCAGATTTCTAGAAGGCAAAAACAAATGTCAATTAATTAGGGGTAATTTAGTTTTTACATTAATGCACTTGCAAAGGAAACAGAGAGGTTAGGAAGAAACGTAATTCACCTGAACTGGATTTCTACAACACCAGTTGTCCGAACTCTTGCATATAGAACATCCTCCTGCAATAGGGAAAAAACAGATCAGGAAGCTGATGGATATAGTTAGAAACTCTGAAAAAACTTGGGAAGAGAAGGAATAAGGAAGCATGATGGTTAGCTTGCATGTTAAATAAGCTTATATAGATCCAGAAAGGCATGTAAAAGTTTCATAGCCTAGTTTTTTTGGCCTCAGGAAGGAAACAAATTATTATTACCTTTGTTGGAATGTAATTTGCATCAGACAATCTTTGCAAATTCTCCATGAAATAATTAGTACAATCAGGAACTTGAAGTTCATTACCACGAGCATAGGTTTCCTACAAATACATGGACGAAATTAGTAAAGTACTCCATCGGAAATAAACCTCTATAGTTTCCAACCCCCCCCCCCCCTTCCAAACACCTTCTATCTCTTCCTCTTCAATTTTCCAGGATACCAATTAAGCAGTATTTACCTGAATTGCAGAATCCTTCCAGAGTGTTTCTATCTCATGCGCAAGTTCTTTATTTAGACGTGGATAATCCAACCTGCTTCCAATTTCTGATAGTTTCTCTCCAATAATCTGATAGAGAATAGAAAGTTTAATGTTTTTGAATACTGATCAAGAGTATATTCTAAAGGAAAAAAGCGGAACGAATACATAAAAGCCACAATGCACTTATATAAACATTACAATCATAATGTTGCCAGAAAATTGATGACTCCAAACCTTATTTTCACTGGATAAAATGTATTTGGAAGAATCTTCATCATTCTGAGCAAATTCCTTTGATCCATCATATAATATCTGTAGAACCACATAGCGCACAATTTAGAAACATAAATAAAACAACCTCAGAACAGAAATGAAGTTTCTCATCATAGATAACTGACACCAGACACCGTTATATGTTTTATACTATGCAAAAGGGAAATAACCAACACACCCTTTTCAGGTATTGCGTACTTTTATAGTCTGATAGATATTGGCATGGATGACTGAGATATAGCTCTTTAGCTCTGCCTCGTCAAAACCAGTTTGGAACAGAAGCTTTATCTGCACAGACATCATGTAGAATAAGAAGTAAGATACACATATCAGCATCATGAACAAAAAAATGAAATATAATTCAATAAAGGGCCAATCAAATCTCTTGCCTGCTTAAAAATTGTTGACTTCCCAGATTCACCAGCACCTTTAAAACAAAAAAAATAAAGCATTTCAGGCAAATCAATAAGGAGAGCATAGGGTGGTCAACTGCGTATATCAAATGTTAAGAGTTCATTGATAAAACTTTAACTGACTCTTAAGTCAGGAATAGGAAGTACATTAAGCACCCAATGCCATCTGGATAACCCAAAGCAATTCTATATACTCTGTGTCAGTACTTGCCAAAGTCTAGGTTGAAAAACAAGCAATGCAGCCCATCAATACAAACACATGCAATGAAATCATGCAATATCCAAAATGTCAAGAACCCAATAAGCATGAAGATTTTCCATATTGAAGAAAGCACGCAAACATTTAATAAGATCATTTCATTCCCCTAATAGGCTAATAGGTAAGATGCTGAATAGAAACCATGAGGACACCACTGTCATGTCTTCAACCATCCAAAAATAAGTTTGAGTCTAATACAAAAGTGCATAACTTGATATTTGCAAACAAATAAGGCAACAAGGAACAAAATCCAAGATATACACACCAAGTAGTAGAAGCTTCTGGATATGCTTTTCAGCCTTAGTTTCTTGTTCAATTCTCCGTTCAATTTCTGCAGCCTGAAAATTAACAAAGTAAAATATTTTACTGAAACTTACATATCATATAAATTATAAAACGTATCCAGAGAGCCCAACCAGTTGTACATTCTAAAAGGGTGACAGACAATATGTATAAACCTGTGCATTCTCCTCAGAATCTGCTTCAGTGTAATGATGGTTCTTGCTGCAGAGTAAGCCCATATTCTCTAGAACAGTACACAGCATAGAAGAAGCATGAATCGAGCTCCACCAAGTTTCTTATGTGCCCTTGCTCCTACAGTATTTGCTGATAATGTATTGAAATTAACCTAAGCAGGAAGCCACCAATGATTACAAAGGTCTTCCCCGAGAGAGATCTGTAAGTCCAAATTGAATAAATTACTTAAATCAACTTCACAAACTTTCTAGCAACCAAAATCACAAATCTTAAGAATAATTATGATCTAATGAATACTAGTCCTAGAAACGTGGATAAATTGGCTTGAAAATCCAGTTATGAAATAAACCCATATGACAAGCAGCCACAACATCCAAATAAGGTATAAATACAGATAATTAGCATAACATATTTGATTAAATTCATACTGAGATGTACGACTGATGATCAAATTCCATGTCACTTCACATGAATCTACAGACATACAGGGAACATGACAGTAAAGACACATGTGGACGTTGTAAAGAACAATTAATACACCATATTACATGAATGTCCATTTCTGTATTCACCATTTAGCCACATAATCAATAAATATTCTCCTTTGGATGTTTAAGAAGCTTTAAGACTTTACTAACCTCTTCACCTAATGATTCTCAATTTCTCATGCTTCCTCGACTTGCCTAATCAAATTCTACAAACTAAAGTGTTTTAATTTTATCATTGGCAAAAAGCAAAAAAAAAATTACAGTATCACTGCAGTTCATAACACACTAAATCAAGAGCTACAAATCTCAGCAGTTCACCCTTTTTGCTTTGGCAGAAACCTTTCTCACAATAAAAAGCAGCAAGAAAATAGTGGAATCAGAAGCTTGAAAAAACAGGAAAATTGAAAATGCAAATGAGAATAAACAAAAAAATCCTCCTGATCCATAGAGATCTCCAAATTCAAGCCAAAGAAAAAAAAAAAAACCCAAAAGATCTAAAGAAAAAGCAAAAATTGAAACTTGAAAAACAAAATGCAAAAAAAGGAAACTTACCCAATAACAAGAAGAAGGGTGTGGATGGTGTGGTGAGGTAAATGGAGTAAAAGGGTTGGCTTTAGATTTGGACAATTGGGGAGAGGGCAAGGAAACAGAGAGAGAGAAAGGGAGACTGGGAGAGAGTTAAAAAAGAAAAAGCTTTTGCTTTGTTTTTTTGCTAAGTATGGATATGTTATTTTATTAGTAGTAATAAAAGATGTTTGAAACTTAGTTTAAGTGTGAATTACGAATTAAAAAAGAAGAAATTTTGAGAGACAAGCAAAGATGAAGAAGAAACAGCAAGGAAGAAAGAAATAGCGCCGAAAGCTGCACAGCCTTTGGCTTCTTCGGCTGCCTCTATCTTCAGTCAAAGTTAGAAAGATGTGTACTTCATTCATAATATAAAACAAAAAAAAAAACTTATATATTTTTTTTACTATATAATTTATGGTATGAGAAATGAGAGAAAAGGGTTTGTCTTGGGAAAATACATAAACGCGCTTAGACTGGACTTTCTGATGCTGCTGTTGCTGCTTCTTCTGCTTACGACTGCTTTCTTTTTCCTTTGCTTTTCCCTCTGATCCTCTCTCTGTTCACAAAGTCTCGAATATCTTCCCACATTTTGACCAAAGAAACGGACTTTTATTGATTTTTTTGACTATTTATAATTAAATAAACTATTTTCTTCTTTTTTTTTCCCATTCTTGTCTTCTATTGGAGTAACAATGACTCGTATATTATTGGGGTATTTTTAGGACGTGATGTGATTTTAATTGCTAATGGGATTTTTTCTTTTATTACATCTGAAAGATCTTTTGTGCTAATTTTTCTAATATTTTGTTTTTGTTTTTCTTGCTAGAGTTAGTATTACATCAATTTTCATTCACGTTTTCAAATTTGATTAACAAGAATTCAAAGCTCGTGATTCAATTCGGTTCTAAGATTTTTTTAGGTAATTCGGTTCTAAGAATATTATTAGTAGGAAAATTCTAAACAGGAAAATTGACAAGAATTTTGTTCCAAATGATATGTCATGTGGGGTCGTCCCATGTTTTGTACCAAAACCCCACTTAAACAGTGGTAGGGTCAGTTTTTTGGATCAATCGTGTAACAACACATCATGGAGGACCAAATTTTGGATTAATTTTTGTGGTAATGTAGCAAAACTCTTATTAGTATTAGTATTTTTTTTTTTGTAAATTAAAATCCAGAATTTTATTTATGCAGGTGAAGGATTACAAATATGGGAACGTAAATATCCATCTCAAAGCCTTTGAGTATCCAACCTACATTCTGATTTTGCTAAATTATGGGTTAAAATATTTGCCTCTCTTCTAACAAAGGAAAAAGAAACATCTTCAAATTGCGACACCATGGCCAATACATCATGCACCAATGCAGCACCCGACCAAAGTATTAGTATAAGTATATACATATATTTGTATATACTTGTCTCTTAATCAAATTGTTGTCATTCTATAATTAGTGATAATCAATAATTATAATCTTCCTTGCATTATTCAAAGATAAACAATAGTATAATTCAATGAAATAAGTTTATACTAATCTTTCGTGCATTATTCAAAGAAGAAATATATTTCAATTATAACCATAAAATCTTCCTGGTAGGTACCAATGTTTTTTCTTTTTTGCCGATGTAGGTACCAATGCAGGATTCTATTAAGTGATAAACGGTTTGTTTCAGTCTAAATAGGTCTTAGATTTGAGATCTTGCGTACGCAGTCGTCCCTATCTGGGTTAGTCAGAGCAAAACTCTTGATATCGAGTGGAAAAAAAAAATTGAGCTTGTAGAGATATATTTCTCAAAGTTTAACAAGTTTCAGTACTGGACCTTGAAATAATCCAAACCTCATTTGACTACGAGGGCTGAGGTTGACCCAGTAGTTTAGTGGACACATGACTCAGTGACCCACTGGATTGGGCTATAGCCCATTAAAAGAAAATTCCGTTTCCTAACTCGTCAGTAATTAAGGTATCTATATAAAAATAACAGCTGTAAAAAACTATAACCTAAAAAATGCATAGTACATATTTTCGTCGATAGAGACATGGTTAAAAAGATTCCAACAATTTTATATAGAAAAATAATTTACAATTATATATAAGGAAATTAAGTAATGATATTGATGGTAGCAATAGCATATATATATGATTAATAGCCAGAAAGGAAGTTGTTGACGATTTTGTTGAACTGTGGTGAGTTCTCAATCTGGGGAACATGAGATGTGTCGGGTATTACTTCCAGCCTCGCTTTCTCCCCTACAACCCTGAAAATTATTATCCCAAAATCTTCATTCTTATACCCAAAGGCTTAAGCTTAGCTAAATTCTAATTCTAATACATCATTTAATCATGGAAAATTTCAAGTGTAGAGTGCATACTCCTTGAGTTCATGAGCCATCTTCAATGGGAAAATCTGGTCTTTATCTCCCCACAGTATCAGCACATCCTAAATTAATCAGAAGATTGTTAATTAGTAGGTATGTTTAATTAATTAATTAACTATAAAAATACAACTTAATAAACCAATTATTATAAATGAAAAGCCAATTTTGAAAATAGTGATTGATGAATAAAATGAAACCTGTTGAAGTGGAACAAGCTTGAAAGTGTCTTCACCAGCAACAAGGCTCACTCCCTTTAGAAGTTCCATCTTCTCCTTTCTTTTGTCTGAGTACAATTGCTGCATTTCCATGAAAATTAGCTACATCTTCATGACATTTATTTACTAGGAACATTATATAGTACCCAAAGCCAACCCCAATGCAAAAGATTGAAACTGAATTAACCCAAAACTGAAAATGGTCCGGGCACACCATTGGCCCATTTTCCCATTATTAGTTAGAACTAAAAATGGACATGGAGCCCCATCTTGTAGGAGATTAAATTTTTTTTTTCTTTTTGGCACAAAGGAGATTAAATTTAGTCTAGTGCAGAAATTAACCTCTCGCACTAAAGCTAAAGAAAAGCTAATTACATACATGGGTCACATTCATTCCTTTATGTAATGTTCATCTAGGAGCACTAAAAAATAAAAATTGAAGGATTGCGTTACAGAGATGAACTCTCCAAATCAAGAATCAACTTTCATTCATTTCTTTAATTTTAAAGCTGTTTTTTTTTCCTCCAAAGGTCAAGATTCATATCTAGTAAAGATTGTTCTGAGACCCACATTAGTATTGTAATCTTTTGTCTTGTATCACCATAGATTTATTTTCTCATTATTTAAAGGCAAATTATACAATACACCGGCGGTGGAGTTTAGCAGACTACACAAGCGGGTCCTGAAGGGTGACATGTGTCCTCTAGGGATTAGATTGAAATATTTAAAACTTGATTAATTCAAAAAATGGACATGTGTCAACTCCACAACCTGCTTGTGGAATCCAAAATTTACACCGCCGGTGTATCAAATAATTACCCTTATTTAAAACCCAAAAAAAATCCGCCACAATTAATTTATGAAATCTTGACAATAGCCTTCGTTTTTGTTCTTTTTAACCACTCAAACTCAATATTCTAGCAAATTAAAGAGCATCTCTCCAAAATCCAAATCATCATTAATTATATTTTTTTGTTAATTCATATTAAAATATGTTAATGTTAATTAGGAAAGGCAATGAAAAAGAAAACTTACGTTGACAACGTCATTCCATAGAAAATCAGGGATCATATTGAAACTCTTGGCGACGGCCAAACGAGTTAAAGTTCTTAACTGAGTAGCCGTTTCCGGCAGCATAACTTCTTCAATATTCTCCAAATTAGCTCTTTTCAACAACGCCATGTTATCCGCTTTTCTCATATTAACGCCGGAGCTCGCGATCACCACTTTCTCCACCTTTTCTGGGAACATTCTCGCCACGTGGTACGCCACGAACCCTCCGTAGCTTGTCCCCATAACATGGTACTTGTTCACTTGGAGCTTCTCCATCAATTTCCCGACCGAAACAGCCTGGAAAACCTCTGACCTTTCCTTTGACTTGGTCGTGGAGTTTCCGAAGAAGATCAGGTCGGGAACGTAGACATGGAAGTCATGGGCGAAGAACTGGACCTGTCGACGCCATTGCCAGATGGCGCTCGGACCGAACCCATGAAGCAAAACCAACGCGGGTTTTTGCTTTTGGGCCGTCTGATCGGGCTTTGGAGCCCATAAATGGATGGTGGTCTCGTTGTCGATGTCGATGGACTGGGAAGTGAGGCCGGACGCGGCAAAGCAGCGGCGGAGATAGATGCCGTATAAGGAAACAAAGCTGAGAAAGGAGGGTGCCATGGGGTGATTGACTGATTTAGAGAAAAAGGGTTTTAAGTTTAAGCTTTCATTTCAAAAGCCAAAGCCATGGAAGTGAGGGGAATGAAAAGCAAGGAAGGTGAGTTGGTTTTGACTCTTTTTGAGGACAGGAAAGTGAGTATCAAAGTAGTAGTAAAATATTTTCCTTTTTCAGAATTTATGATGGTGGGGTGTGGGGTTGTTCTCTTTATTTTAATATATAATTTTAAACGGCTTATTAGTTTTGTTTCAAGGAAAATTTGTCCCTCAATTAAAATCAAATCGGTACAATTTGTCCCATGAATTTTCCAAATCCAATATCATCTAATTCTTTTGTTAGAAGGTAAAATGTCTTGAACTTAGAAAGTTTAGAAAGTTAATCGTCTTGAATCTGAAAATTCAATAACAAGTTGTCGCGATTTAAAATTCATGTAGTAACATGTTAGTTTATGTGGCAAGAAGGTATAATCTGATATTTAACTAATTACCATATCATAAAAAAATTTACATAGAAAAATCATTTTCGTTTTCCTTGTGGATCATCAACTAATCTTTTGCTCCCTATTTGGGGTGGGAAAATCTTGGAAGACATTTCGTGTTGATTTAGTAAAAAAATTTATCAAAGTGAGAGTATAATTAGACATAAATAGAGGCTGCATTGGGTTGGTTTGGTTGGTTGGGTGGCTTTGGGAGTTTGGGAGCGATGGTGACCGGCTCACCAAACTCTCTTGACACCATTTAATTGTATACTATATAATATTCAGTAAGCAATATTTGAGAGGCTCGAGAATTAGGGATGACAAATGGGTAAATGCATCTTTGCATGATTGTTCTTTACACCAAATAAATACTAGCCGAACCCCAAAGTTTATACGATCTGATTTTCACATAAACTGACTCAAAAATCGACTCATATCGGTCTAATGACCGTGGATATCATATCCTACTCTCAAATCGCTTCCATCCATCTGGTTGCCACCTGTACGTAATAAATGGTGCTGTAGAGATGGTTTATGGATGGGATTAACAGCCTTAGCCCTTAGGACCATAAGGTCAAAAACATATACCGACTTTTATTAATACTACTACAAATCTAGGTTGGGTTTTAGTTGTGGAAATTAATTTTGGCAATCACTAAGGAGAAGTCTATACTTCTCAGATGGGGAATGTACGGGCAAAGCACATACTAGATCTGGGATTGTCATTGTCATTGATTTACTTCCAAGCAATCTTGTGAACACGTCAGGCACATACTAGATGCTTTTTTCTCTCTCTATGTCAGCTAAAATAGTAAAAAATCGGATTTGTGGTAGAAGACATCTAGGTTAAGTGCCACGAACTTTTAATGGTAGACAATCTAATTATACAAATAAGGAGTTTACAACTACTTAAAGGAATTGACGACTTACTCTGACCTTGAAGATTAATATCACCGTGAACCTAAACTTTTAAGTAGTAAAATAGATAGTCTCTGTTACATATATGTTTTCTCTCTATAAAGCAAATAATTATCAATCATCAATCTAAGTTTCAATATATTAGCTTTCCAAGGCCATGTTAAGTGAAGAATATATAAGTTTGTTTTTGTTCCGTCCACGCATGAAATAATAAGCATCCCGATTAGAATTGGTACCAAAAGTCCTTGGAAAAGCCGCAGCAAAAGCTTGAATTCCCCTTAACTATATGTTGGAAGCTTTTCCTCCGCTCCAAAGTATTATAAATTCTAATTAACCAAGACCCCAAAAATAAAAAATAAAAAACCCCAATCTTATTACTAGTATAAGATTAACTGTCAGCATTCAATTTGCTTATCATCATTCTGATCATCTTCTCCTCTTAATCAAGTCACCAGTCAGAGCATTTGTCAATAGGCCTTGTGCAAAATGTAGGAATGGATGTGACCATCAATATATAAATGCTGTTGTTTCATATAAAAGGATCTGTTTCTTCTTTAATACAACAAAGACTACTCGACCACTAATTTATTACTTTCCTTTCCTATGATACTATGAATAAAACCATTTCATTAGAGAAATATATCTGCAATCTGCATGATGGAGACAGATAAAGGCTCCTATTCAATTCTGCAGAAATGGGCCTTTTCAGAAAATACAAAAATCATTTTCAGACAAACTTTTTAGTTAGAAATCATTTGAATGCTCAATTATATCTTGAAATGTTCATGTATATGTAAATTGGATATTGAAATGAAATTATGTATGAAATTTACAGATTCCACAGGAAAGATATATACTAGAGTGCTTAACTGCTTATGCTGGTATATAAGTGGACCTAATTATCAATTTGATTAAGTACTTGATCTACCATTACAAATTAAATCCTGATTATCTGCAAGAACAAAAGTAAGATATTGAAGAAATCTCCAAATTTCTTTCTGGTTAGCAGGCAGGACAGGTTGTCATAGTTAGGAACAACAATAAACAAGCTGCTGCTGCCAAAAATATGACATGTTTCGCTTCCCCTTCCATGCATCACCTTCAATTATTGAAAACTATAGTTTCCTTCTATCACCAAAAGACTTATCTAATTAGTAGTACATAACTTGTATTGTATGACATGTTCTCTGAATCTTGCCATATTCAATGAATTTAATCCATCACCAGAAGAACACGAGGATGAAGAAGGAATTGAAGAAGAATCTCAACAACCTTAGCCATAATTAATAAAACCTAATAATGTTCTTTTGTTCTTTGGGAAAATATATAAGGAATTCTGTTATGGGTGTCATGTCTAATGATTGCAACACAAAAGAGTCAAGTAGTTTTAAAAATAAGTATAATTGGAGAGCTGCTAGATACATCTATAATTTATATAAAGTCAAATTTTGATATCTTTGAGTTCATCTAATCATTGATGATGAATCCCTCAGTAGAAAGTTCCTTTTCCTACTGTTGCTGGGAAATTAACGGGAAGAAACAGCCAGTTGTTGTCTTTATATTATTCCATGACACAGGAAATACCTGATTGACACGTGAACATTATACAGCTTATAATGTTTTTGGCCTTTGGGCTTAAATTATATATGAAAGGCTTAAATTATATATGAAAGGTTTCGCATTTTGGGGCAAACTGAAAACCAATATACTCCATTTGTTCCTAAATAACTGTTGTTTTTTTTTATGAATCTGGTTATAAAATGGGATCAAATTCATCCAAAAAACCGACAGTTAATTAGGGATGGAGGGAGTATAAATTAGTGCGACTTGGAAAATAATGCATCTTTTATCATCTTGAATTAAGTTTGCACAATGCACACATGTTTGATCATGAGCTGCCAAGTGAAATTAGGCAATTTTGCAGGTCAATAATCTACTCGGTGTTCATAGTGTGAAAGTGAAATGAACAACTATTTTTTGAGGCTGTGCTCTAGATTTTGTTCTTATTTTTCCCTTAAACTAAAAAGATTTAATCAAGGTTGAGGGACAAGAAACAAGCGGCTTAAACTAAGTTTCTTGTCTATAAACTAACCTGGCCTATGCATTAATTAAACTCAAAAAGGTAACCACAGGAGTTGTCAAAGCCTAATAGGTAGACAAGTTTGCTGTTGGATATATATAATAGCAATTAATTGTAACACAGATTGTCATGTTAGACTATGAAGAACCCTAAATTGCCTCTGCAAATTATTGTAATATTCATTTTTGACTCCATTGCTTGTGTGTGAAGGAACACACGAAACTTTCCATCACTTTTCCTCAGAATTGCCAAACTTAAGAAAGTAAACATAAGCTTAGCTGTTTTCTTCCCTTCTTATCTTAAAAATACTATACCTAACTTAAGTTCGTTGGAAACTATATTGAAATCTATTGATTCTGTAACGAATAGAAACAGAACATTAATTTTAGTCTTGGTTTGAAAACAGAGTAGACCTGCCGGATACATGTATAATTAGCATAGTCAAATTCCGGGGGGGTTTTGTGTTCATGATCTAAATCTAATCATTAATGAAACCAAACCAAAATTCCTTCCGAGTGTTGCGGGGAGATCAGAAAGATAAGGGAGACATGATCTTCTGGTCGGTTCTCAAAGATATAACTAGCTACGCTAGCTGCTTTCTATTATTCCCTCATAGATCAATGAGACACGTGGAGATTACCCATTTCTTTTCTGTTTGAAGTTCTAGTTTGTGAATTTATGGGATAATACTATTAATATTCGATTGGATTTTATAATATATAATTTAGTAATTTGTACAATTACAAGTATTATTATTTAATTATAGTACTACTTATATATTGGAGTAATAAGAAATTAAAGATACTCATTTGGCATTCCTCTGTTATATTACATAAATTTTGATATTTTGGCCATGGCAACCCCATCAAATCAAATCAGTAAAGATGAAAAGAAACTGAAATGATAATATTTAGAAAAAGAGATACCAAGAAAGAATACTATTTTCAAAATTTCTTAGATCTAATAGTAATTAGAGTTCCTTGTGGAGCAGATAGTTTTCTAGAATTCCAAATACCTACTACAACCTTATTTTTCCCATTCATGGAAAATGATAGGCCATGGAAAAAGAAATACTTAATTATAATGGCCAGATTTGACCAAGGACAAGGAGGAGGCTAAGGCTCCTTCGTCCTTCCTTCACTTTGTGTCTTGTATGATTAAGATAGTTTAATTAAATTGAATATCTGTTATTTAAATGGCACATTTTATTAATTTGCTCTGTCATTTACCGATTGAACCTAATTAGCCATGGATGAAAAACTCTATCCAATATGAAACAATCAGGATGAAACCAAAAATATGTAGTTTTCACTTACCATCATTTTTGTCTGGTTTTCAATTAAATCAGATGTTACTTTGCTAATATTATGATATATATATAAAGGCCGCCTCTTTCATGGCTGCCCCTGGCAGCCATATTAGGCTTATTTCAAGGTAGTTTTTTAACATTAATGTCAACATTACTGATGACACTCTGCACAGTCAAAAAGTTTGGCATGTTATATATACTAGTATATACCTTCTTCTTACGAACTTTGGCACTCCAATTTGAAAGTTTAATGCCTAGACTTTTAATGGTTTTCTAGCCATTTTTGGTTTGGGTTTTTGTAGAAATTAATAATCCCATTTGTACTTGCTAGAACAAGTAGCTGGGTAGTCTAGTACAACTTGAAATTCAAATTGTACAATCAATTATTATCATGTCATTTTATATGGGCTAATCTCTTTGATAAATTTTCTAAGTAGGGTGGTTGCGGGAAGATTGATTTGTTCATCTTTTCTTTTTGACCTTTTTGATCCAAAATGCAAAAAAAATATAGGGAAATGAGTTGCATTGCATGATTATTTTGTTTTAAACAAGTGGTAAGCGGCTTGTTCCAGTTTAAGCAGGTCTTAAATTCGAAACCTTGCGTACGCAACTGCCTATGTTGGAAGACTCATCCATCATAACCAGGTACACGACACGGGTTAGATCCGGATTAATCAGGACTTATGCCCTGAATACCGGATGGGATAAAAAAAAACAATATTTACCTGCTAATCCTACATTAGATGTAACCTCTAGCTATCATATTATTGGAATTAAAAAAAAAGGTGAGAATTAATTATGTTGTTTCTTTTGGGTTGGTTTAAAAATTTTAGTAATAATTAATAAAATTTATATTATTATAGTAGCATTGGCGAGGTTTCAGAGGCAAATAACATTTTCTTGTTGTATATATATATACATGAAAGAATTTCATTAATCAAAAAACAAATTAAGCTTAGCAGGCCATCTAATTGGTACAAGTGAGAAAAAGCAGCAAATTATATAACTTATCATGCCAAACATGTTTTTTCTTTGAAATAAAATTATTTGATTTTATCATACATGAAGTCATGTTGTGATGCTTGTCACCATAACCTAATTATATTATTTTATTTGGCGAACGAATTAAGTTTTCAAGTTAATCAATTATAATTAGTTAGCCGAATGAAAAGGTCAAAACCTTCTAGAAAGCATTTTTAGTAGTAAATTGCATGTATGTATGTTGTTGATATATAGCACATTCTTGGAATTTGATGCTTGTTCGGTTGGTGACCCCTAATCTTCAACTTAATCCCTATGAAAGCCTTAATCATTTAGTAAATTATTTTCTTATTATTATATGACATATTATATTACTCTTTCCAAGTGGATTAATCCTTAATTCATACTAAAATTTAATCATGCACTTGGTGTATTTAAGTTTTAACAGCCCAGAAAAGTGAAAAGTTCTTGAACTGATGCCAAATGACATAATATTGGCAAATAGCAACTGTTCCATATGGCTGCCATGGAAGAAGAGAGCAATTATTAAAATGGAGATTCATGCATGTTTTTGTGATTAGGCTTATAACCAATCTTCTTTTTGCCCATTTTTTAATTGAAGTTGAAAGTCAAGAGGTATTCCGGTATGGAGACACAAGGCAAACAGTGTTTTGTATGAAGAAATATATTTATTTTCATTTCATTATTTAGGGAATCATTATTCCATTTTTCTATATAAATTTATAAATTATAACCGTCAAATATTTCATACTTGTAACAAAAGATATGATGGGAAAAAATAAATGAAATGAAAGACTTTCTATATATATAGGATGTGAGAGGAGAGTAGGTAAGTGAAATGAACTATAAAGGTCTCATATCAGCCTTCTCAAAAGTCTAAGGAAAAAAGCTTACCATTTTCATTTTCTCTAATTTTCTTCCTTGTTCTTGGATTATACACTTTTTTCCTGCATAAAGAAAAAAAGGGACTGTTTGTTTGGTTTTAGAAACACACAAAAGAAAAAAAGGTTACAAAATACAAGATGACTGTGAAGAAGGTTACATGGAAATCTCTTCTGCCAAGCTGTTATAAGAGCAACAAGAACACCATGGCTGCAGATTCTGAAGAAAAAATATTGAAGCTGAAGCCATTATGTCAATTCCAAAGATTGTCTCTGTCAGATGTAAGCGACCCCAGCTCGCCACTATCTGTTAATGATCTCTCAACGTCTCTCCTTGGCTCAAATCTTCATGTCTTTTCGTTCGCGGAGTTAAGACTGATAACTCATAATTTTGCACGGTGCAATCTGCTTGGTGAAGGAGGGTTCGGACCAGTTTACAAGGGTTTCATTGATGACAAACTTAGGCTTGGATTGAAGGCTCAACCGGTTGCTGTCAAGGCACTTGACTTGGATGGCTTGCAAGGCCATAGGGAGTGGCTGGTAATTAGTTTAACTGCAAAACTCTTTTGCATTTAAATTCAAAGTTTACTATAATTAATTTTCTATAACAATTATATAATTAATGTTAATAATTCTTTTTTTCAATATTTGCAGGCAGAGATTATCTTTCTTGGACAATTGAGACATCCCCATCTTGTTAAATTGATTGGATATTGTTGTGAAGAAGAAAACAGACTTCTGGTTTATGAATACTTGCCAAGAGGGAGCTTAGAAAATCAACTCTTTAGAAGTAAGTTACTTTTTCACTGCACTCGTATGGAAATCTTGGATTCTAGCAATTAAAACCTTATTAAAACGTCACAGCAATAAGAAGAAATATAATAAAAGAGTTGCTATTAATGATAATAGAGAAAAGTTTATAGACTTTTCAAGTATGTATTATATGATGATATCAGATAGGCCAAAACCAGCTTCAGAAAGTAGAGATTCTTCTGATTAATGGTTGCTGATGTCAATTGACAAAGAAATCTTAACTAGCAATTATTAAATGAAACTTCCAATTGTCAAATTGAGGTAACCAAGTTGTTCTGATCCTGTTGCTAATGTTAAATTTTGCTTTTGGTCAAATTTACAGGGTATTCTGCTACATTACCATGGTCAACCAGGATGAAAATTGCTCTTGGAGCAGCAAAAGGGCTTGCCTTCCTACATGAAGGAGATAAACCTGTGATATACCGGGACTTTAAATCCTCAAACATCTTACTAGACTCTGTAAGCCCTTTTTTCTGAGCTCCATGTTTCAATATTCTTTACACATTAAAGTGTTTGATGAAAACAGAATGAGAATACAACAATTTATGGCTGACTGATTGTTTCCAACTCTCAATTTTCAGGATTATAATTGTAAACTATCAGATTTCGGATTAGCAAAAGACGGTCCTGAAGGAGGAGAAACTCATGTGACAACAAGAGTAATGGGAACACAAGGATATGCTGCTCCAGAGTATATCATGACTGGTAAGCTGAATTATAGTCTCAATGTAATATTTTTGTTTTAACTTGAACAAATGCCTTATCAGAATGAAACTTCTTCTTCAAGTCAAACATGTGACTAACCTAACCCTAATTTTTAATATGTTAATTTCAGGTCACTTGACAACAATGAGTGATGTATACAGCTTTGGAGTAGTTCTTTTAGAGTTATTAACAGGTAAACGATCAATGGACAACACCCGCCCCAGTAGAGAGCAGAGTCTTGTAGAATGGGCAAGGCCATTACTTAGGGACCCTAAAAAGCTTGACCGGCTTATAGACCCTAGACTTGAGGGTCAATATTCCAGCAAAGGGGCTCAAAGGGTAGCTGCATTGGCTTACAAATGCTTGAGCCACCAACCCAAGCCAAGGCCTAACATGGGGGATGTGGTCAAGATTTTGGAGTCCGTACAAGGGTTTGAGGATGAATTTGTTGGAACATTTGTGTATGTGGTGCCTAATGAAAATGAGGATAGTAGCAAGGAGTTTTTTGATAAGAAAGAAAGTAAAAGAACTGAGGAAGGAATTTCTCCAATTCGTCGTAGTTGGAGAAATCGGATCAAATTGCCTCAAACTTCAGTAGCTAATTCGGAATCTCCATGTAGGATAAGTATATAAGATGAAGAAGATGACACCAGAGGGTTGAATTTGTTTAATTAAGTTGTAAATATTGTCAAGGCAGTTCAAGGAATAGCAAGAGAAGAAAACAAAAAAAAAATGATCAGAATGATCATTACAGCATAAGTATAGTTACTAGTTAATTATTACTTCCAGAATACAAACATGTTTGTTACAAAAGTTGACAATTATATGGTACTTTTGAAGAGTACTCAGAAGAAGAACTGAAGTACTCAAGAGTTGTTAACTTTTAGTTGGTAAAAATTAAGTGTTCAAGTCTTTGACGAATCAGAAGAATTTTGAACTCAATTTCTCCTTGATGAATATAGATACAATTTGCAGATATGAGTGAATTGTTTTTCAAGCTAAATGATTTGAAGTTCATGCATTTCTCAACCTGTTCTGTCTACCTAACACATAAACTTTCATTTAAAGTGTTCATAGCTTGAGAATAGACAAAAAAAACCTACCATAGATTTTAATAAAAGATACATTTTCAAATTTCAACAGTATGAAGTAGTAAGTAAACAATGTTGCTATGCAATGGCTTGCATCAAATGCAAGAAAAGAATATTGGAATTTTCAACAACAACTCATCCGCCGGCCCTTAAACTAATTCTTCATACCCTCATTTTATATGTATATATTGGTTACCAAAATTTCTAATAAAAGTTGGAAATTTCGTCTGACTTGTGAGAACTAATCATTTGTTTTCTAGTAAGTTAGTCTGTCATAATCTTTGCTAATTTAATATGACAAATTAATAGGCTTAATTAACAATTGAATATGAGCTTTACTCATGACTAAACCTAAGGGAAACAGATGGCATATCTGATCAGTGTACTTTTAGCTTTCAAGTTCAGAAGCTTATAGTAATTCAAAGGCGAGCAAAAACCCATTATTATAGATGCAAAAAGAGTTGGAGAAATTTGCCAAAAACTAAGGATGCGTTTGGTTGGGGGTGATCTTTGATCACCCGTGGTGATCTTGGGTGGTGATCTCAGATCACCCCGTTTGGTTAGGATCACCTGTTGGTGATCTTAGGTGGTGATCTCATATCACCCCGTTTGGTTACACCTTTTTTTTAAAGGGTGGTGATCTGATTACCCCATGATCATCCATTTGAAACCTAGGTGATATAGGGGTGATCCTAACCAAACGCATCCTAAGGTTAATTTGTTGAAAAATACAGCTCTTTGGTTTTGTAAAATACAAGGAAATTGATATACACAAAGAGCATTGGAAATTGCAGATCCAACTAAAATGAGCATATTCTCTTCTCTTGCCTAGTTTGATAACCAACCAAAATCAAAAGGAAGAAGGTTTTGATTTTGAGAAATTAGGGTTGTGATGTGACGATATCAAGAAAAGTTGGCAAGTGCTGTAAGAAAATGGGATGATCATGATGCATGCTTAATGCAGTTTTGGATTAAGACTGGTTTTAGTTGTCTTTAAAAATGCTAACCATGAAATGTGTTGTCAGCCAATCTTCATATTAGCTCACATCATTGCATCATCTATTATGGGATTAAGACAAATTTCTTGAAACTGTCAGAAAAAAAACAAACAAATTCCTTGTTCCAATTTACAACTGGTTTATCTCTCTGTTAGAACAGAGTCCTCTGCCTCTGCCCTGCATAATCGACCATGTCATTATCAAACCCTTCTCCCCATTTTTATATGCTTGGCAATTTTGAGGAAGTAAAGATAATTAATACTACTAATTAACAAAACAAAGCCCTTTGACAATTTTAATGAGCTGAGAAATCGCCACCCCAGGAAGGAGTAGGTTAACCATTAGAGCCAAATCCCAAATTCATGACATTATTATTCAAGGAAGGAAAAAGAGTTGTTCTTTCAACCCAAATCCCAGAATTGGTATATGATTCAACAGATGACAATGAGTTTCAAAGTTAATTACCATTATATAGTCAATCTGCAGAATTCAGGTAAAACAATTGCAGAAAACAAACAAACCACAAAGAAAGAACCCACAATTTGAAACAACTATAACGACTCATTAGAGTCGGATCAGATGATTACATGTTAAATTATTAATACATACAATGATCATC
The DNA here is from genome assembly GCA_001974825.2 of Corchorus olitorius. NCBI lineage: Eukaryota > Viridiplantae > Streptophyta > Magnoliopsida > Malvales > Malvaceae > Corchorus > Corchorus olitorius. The sequence continues at coordinate 35,383 of AWUE01017570.1, forward strand.
ATAGGATTCAAACCCAGATTTTCAGATAAAAGCCCAGACTACCAAACCTTTTAAAGGAAAAAGCCGAAGAAAAAAAGAGAAACTACCCATTGTTCATTGATTAGGCACATGCACAAGTGCTATTAACACCAGCAATCTCATCATCTTCTTCGCTCCTAAACGCCAAAAACCCAACCGTTAACCCCAAAACAATAGCCAAAAACACGCCTCCGTTGAACGACATGATGGCCAGCATCAACAAATACCCTAAAGCCGAGCTCAACCCGAAAAGCACGCCTCCGATGATCTTCGCCGTCGACCACTTTCCTCTGTTTCCAGCCCCAGGTCCCTTCCGCTGCAAAAGAAGCGGCTCTCCCGCCGTCCCCTCCGCCGGGTTCCCTCCCCGTTTGACCCGATACCTTACGTGCTCCAAATACTGGTAAAAGGCAGAAGCCAAAACACAAGCCAGAAGGGTCAACGCGTAACTCAGCCAAGAATCGGTCCGCCACGAGGTGAACAGTAGAGTCACCTGCCGGCTCCAGTAAAATGTCATGTGCATCATTTTCTCCGGATTGTTGATTTACACAGGAAGAGATAATAAAACACAAAAGGGAGGAAATTGATTTAACAAATAAAAATGAACAAGAAAAGTGAAGAATTCAGTTTTCCCAGAATAAGAGAATTTTGAATGTTCCCGTAAAAAGGTTGCCACTTGCGAACTGTACTATATTAAACTTGTGCAGTACAATGTGAGTATTAGATTGGTACTTTAGGATAGGGAAAATGCCATTGTTTGATGTTATATTTACCGCTGCCTATTTTCACTTTTGTTTTCTTCGAAAGGGATTTTACTAATTCTCAAGGGTTTTATGGGTAAACCAAGAAAATTTAAAAGACCTTGTTACTTTGAGGATTAGCGTTCGAATCATTACGAAAGTTAGGCCAGCTGGGTTTTGGTGTCGGAATTTGGGTCTAATTTGGCTGGATTTGGACAATTGGACTCTTTGGATTATAGTAGGATGCAAACAATTATTCATGATTATTTTTAGAAAAGATTTGGATTAGCCGCCAACCATTTTATCATTAGACGTGTACTACTAAGCTATAAGGCTAATTATGATTAAGATGGGTGACAAAGACAATGTTACCATTATCATTTACTAGTGCATGTTAGAGGCTAGAGTTTACAAGTTTGGAACAACCTCTCTCCTTTGGATGACATAACTTGATTCTGAATCTTAATTAGTTGGAATCCAATATTATTAAAAATTTGTAAAAGAAAATATACTAGAGTTAAAACTTAAAATCACATCAATATCATCTACGAATCAAGATATCTAATCGTAGTAGAACCTTAAAAGAAATCAATGTTCATTTTCTCCTTTATTTTTCCGATCAAATTAATAAATTTAGGAGAAAGGTACAATTTGCAAATTATACTCAAATATAGATGGTAAGACTTTTTTTTTTGATAAACTTGCTAGGTTTTATGTATCCAAAAAGCCCCAAAACTGTTACAGTTTTACAAAACTCTACAAGAAGATATTCATAATCATACAGTGTTGAAGGAGATGGTAACACAAATTATATAAATAAATTTAGTTTTTCGTCACTTCAAGCTGAATTGGTTTATTATAAGGTTTTTAAATTTTCATAATGACATATTTCTCAATTCATAATACTCAAATTTAGTATCTTATTTAGAGTCAAATGAATATGGGTTTCTAAATTGAATTGAAACCTTATCGCAAAAAAAAAAAGAAAAAAAGAATTGAAACCTTATAAGTTATAAGTTCTGAGTTTTTCTTAAAACTTGATGCCTTATATTCGGTTAAAATACTTGGAAGGTCTCTATACTGCACAAAAATGTTTAATTTCGTTCATATACTCAAATAATGATAAATTTAGTCTTTGTATTCATAAGATTGTGTCAATTTAGTCCCTATTCTCACAAGATTGAGTCAATCGAGTCCAATCAATAACGACACACTTTAGGACAATTGAGTTAATTGAAGACTCAATTAACCCAAACTTATGAGTAAAATGACTAAATTGATTTAATCTTGTGAGTATATGGACTAAATTGATTGTTTTTTGAATATATAGACGAATTTGAACATTTTTGTGAGTATAAGGACCTCTAAGATACTTTTACCACTTATATTCTCATCACCTTCACCATTGTATGGCGATAATTAAGTGAAGCGTTAAGGTGTGCAGTACAAAAGGAAATAGTAAAATCATCTGTACCGCATAGAATAGGTTCGAAATTGATAGGAAGGAGAACCCAAGAAGGATAAAGAAGATTTTGTTAGCATGTTTTCTAACAACCGTATCACATTGGGGACCATGAACCAAATTCCCCCGTAGTCTATACAAAATCTAAACATCTAAGCAAATCAATGATTAATGATGGCTTATAAGTTAATTAAACCCAAAATTTAATTTATATATGTCACATAACATGAATTGGTGATCGATCGAACCGGCTGTCAAACTAATAATTAACAAGTAGAGTAATGAGATAAGATTAACATAATTAGCAATTTGAAATTCCCATCCCTATATCTCTGATCAACTCCTTAACAAGGAAATTACCTGTATAATTATTACAAATAATGGTTAATTAGTGATACACAGATGACAACGTGTCTTATAGCCCAGAGAACTGGGATTGTGGGCGAGAGAGAGTGGCAGCATCAGCAATTTCTGAGATCAAAACTTATCCAAATATATGTATTGCACTTTAGCCAAAGACTCTTTTATAAAAAAACAAAAAATTAAAAAATCAACGTATTATATAACTCATTGATACAAGTCGTGACTCTGTAATCATTTTAACACCGTTTGATTGTTTCATCATCGTTTTGGGTCCAAACGGAACTTAAGTGTAAACTCCGTTTCAATCGCTGCTCTAATAATCTCATCTGTACAGTACATGATCTAATTTGTACAGTTACTAAATAATGTCAATAACACCACTACCACACCGCTCTACTAAACGCAGCCACAATCAATTCTCAAGTATTTTTTTGGCAGAACAAAAGAAAGAAGATCGATTCTCAAAGTCTAATGTCAACTCTTTTTTTTTCTTAAGGAATTAATTTACAAAGTCCCCGGACTTTGAGGTGCGCACATTAATGATTTTAAAATAACATTTCAGAACAACAAGAAAATGAAAGTTGATTAAATTCCTTATGATCAAGGGCAGTATTTCAAATATCTATTAGGATAAGTCCTTGTTTATTAGACTTTCAAATATTATTAATAATAAGTTAATAACAATAAAAAAAAAAGGAAAATATATGAGAGAAGAGACCCTCTATCGCCTTCTACTCATCAACTTGTTAAGCAATTGGGGCCAACAAGTTGTTTTCTTAGGACCCCAAGATTAACTTTTTATTCTAAAAAATTTGTCACGATGTTCATGCTAAAATAATGGCACAACGACCAACCATAAGAACCATTGCTAAGAACTCGTTAAGTCACAGTCTAAAGACCCAATGCTCTAATGTAAATCCCAGATATTTCTTTGGTTTTAGTATCTTTTCCAGGATTTCCATACTAAATTCCTTCGGAAATAATTTTTTTAAACCCCTCTCCTTTCATCATCTCTCAAAGGGGAGAACTTTACATAACATAACATGACATAAATTGAAATAATTCCGACCGAAAAATAAAATGAACAATCTCTGTTTCTCTGTCTCTACAAACTGGAAAGCCAAAAAAGTCCAACAAGACAAAAAATATTGTTTCATTGAGAAATGTACGGCGCATGTTTTTGCTGGGAATATTGTTTCATTGAGAACAAGAACACAATCACGGAACGCCATTTCTACCATAATTTTATTTCATTTCATGGGCAAACAACAGAAAATAAAAGGATAAATTTGAAACCAGAATATAATCTGATGATCAATCCTCTTTACAGAAAGATCCAATGCCGTAATAATAAGGCATTGAAGAGATAAACAATAGCTTAATTATGAACACAAAAATAACAGGGAAGATATATAATGATGACAGCAAAACAAATTTCCTAGCAAAATCCCAATTCCCAAACATAATGCCTTATTGAACTTCCCTTTACAAACTATATAATATATGTTTAATTCTTCATCTTAAACCTGACTTTCAACTTCTCCATTTGACAGAGTTGAAAAACAACTTTTGGATCGACCAAATGGAGAAGACGATGACGATCCATTTTTTCTCGGGGAACCCAGAGATTTTCGGAGCAGATTTTTCACGGCGGAAAGCAAATCCTCGGCGGGATTTGGTGGAGGACTTGAAGATTTGAACTGCTCACAAAACTTGGTGTGTCTATCCAATGCTTCGTTGGTTGTAATATCTTCATCACACCTAACAGTTTCGTCTTTAACCGCCTCTGAACAAAGCCCACAAAGCCATCGCCCTTCAAACTTTTCACGTACTCGAGCAATGTAAGCCGGCGTGCACTCTTCAGTTAACCCGCAACAATCGCACTCCGCAAACTCCACGTCATGAACGTTTTTCTGCTTGTTAAGAACAGAGTCCATTTTCTTTGCCTCGTTGAAAATCGCCGCAGCCATTGGAGTTACACCTGGAAAAAGCTGGAAAAAGTAACATTAAATTAAATTCAGTTCATAAACAATCACAAAAAAAAAAAAGTTATGATTTTGCTTCAAAGATCAAACAAACCTTCTGAAGAGAAGTTTTGGTGTTTATCTCTCTTTTTCCCACTCCCTTTCTTGGAATTTCTCTGTAAAATCAGCAACAAGCATGAAAAGAACAAGTATAAATCGCATATGCATCTCAGAGCCTAAATTGGCTCTCTGTTTCTCTTCTCTGCGTCTAATTAATTCAAAGAGCAAAATCTAAGGAGCAAAAAGCAGTTATGAATCTCGATTGCATTAAAACAAAGAGATTTTCCGCGTCTTCCTCTCCCTTTAATGCCTCTAATTGATGATCAGATCTCCATAGAAATTATGATAATGGATTTTTGAATATATATATATAGATAAGAAAGAAAACAGAAATACCCCAACGCCTCTAGCCTCCAATCATTGGCGGCTTGAAGCCACTGTAAATGCTATCCACGTCACTTCTTCTTTCAACCCCCGCGGTTATTCTTCATACTAATCCACTGCTCCCTTTCCTACTATAACTTTAACGCATGATCAAATCAGATAATAGTTATTACACGTGGCAGAGTTTAATTGGTTGCAGTTTGATATTGCAAAAGATTAGTATAGTAGCCGATTGCCGTGCTATAGTGCGGGCTCTATTAGGATAGAACCTGCCAGCTGTCAGGACAACTACCGATCTTACGGGTCACCCAAGCCAAACGTGGTCTTTTCTTTAGAGATTTCTCTTCTTCCCCCGGTTTTCCAAACTTTCCCCACGACCTGTCACCAGCGCGTGTCATCTACTTAGGTCTTGTTATCATGTTATGTTTACGGCCGCCTTGTTTTTGAAACTTACGGTAAACCGGTAAGGCGGTAATGTTTGGTCCCATGGACAAGCGTACCGTCAAAACCCGACATGCGCGTCGTACTGGGTAGGAGATCAGTTTTTGTCGTTATTTTATTATTTTATAATAAATCCAACAATCGCCGATTCGCCGTATATATGATTGTTTTAAGTTTTAACCAGTTAATAACGCATGGTATTTAGAAATTACAGAGTTAATTAGGCTCATTTTACTGTTATCTCACTATATCTGTTTGAACCCTCTCTTCCCGATGGTGAAGTATTAAAGCTAGTAGTAGTAAATCGTTAGCATTAATTAATTAGATTAGATAAAATAAAATGATTACAAGATTTGCTGCGATATATTAGCATCTCCGGTCAGAAAAATTACTTAAATCCAATCAAAACGCATGGTATAACCTAAGACAAATAGTTTTAACCGAAAATATTTAAAGAAAATTATATTCTTGAAGTAAAAGAAAATTGTATTTTAATTGAACATATAATAGAAATCTTATGCTATAAGAAACTTGTTAGATGCTGATGTTGGGGTATTTTTTCCCCGTGGATCGTGGTTTTATATATAGTTAGTATTTTGATTATGCTTTTTTTTTTAAAAAAAAGAAACCTAAGATGCAAAGACACAATGATTTAGGATTTTAATTTATATTTTATGATTATGGCATTAAATCTTAATATAATTGAAACTTATTTATAATTTTCACGGAATCGAGTCCGTATAATTGAAACTTTAAATACATATAATTTTGGAAAAATTATAAGCTACAAGAATGATGAAGTTACTACTACTAATAATATCTATTTTAATGGTTGATCATCACGTGCGCAAGAACATGACTAGTAAGCATCTGGTCTGGAAATAGGTTAAAACTTAGAATTGCATAGTGAATAGTCCTAGTAGTATTTGAATGATTTGATTTAATTCACCTAACTATAGTATAGGTGCAAGTTGTGCCAATTATTATTCGGTTGAGAGTTAAAAGTTTCATTCAAAATTGGGAGTTAAGCCGACGAACTCTTTCGCAACAACAAAAATATCATTCTTTTATGATATCCTGTGCTCATGCAATTCTATTTTATTTTTTTCAACATAGGCTGCTCTCTTATTACTATAAATAAATAAAATACCTTTTGTTATGACTAATTTTACCGCATGTTATCACGTAAAATAATTAAAGTAAGAATTTAATTATAGGTTTAGCCGATGGTTACAAATAAACGAGAATTTATTAGATTGGACTGTCCTATCATGTCAATCATGGGACTTACCAATAAAATTGTGTCACGTCAAATCAACCTCTATAATTTAGGCACAATTTTAGTTTAAATTAAACAATACATATAGGGTAAGTCCCCAAATTGAAGATATTATTATTGAGATAGGTTTTTATAAAATTATTATTGTGACACAATTTTAGTGGTTGATCCCATTGATAATGTGGTGAGTCCATTCACCTAATAATTTCTCCAAATAAAAAGAGTTTATTGGGGAAATCCTTTATTTTAGGATAGTATTGAATATGATTTTAAAATTTATAATAAGCTTTTCCAATAGGAGATATTAGATTATAAAATTAGATGGGTCAAGTAGCATTGTTCTTACTATATCATGCTTTAAACATTTCTCCTTTAAGAACTTATTGCTACTATTTGGTAGATTGATAATGCACAAAATCTGCATTATTAATTACTTTAATTAATCCTTTGAGATTAAATAATAAGTACTAACACTCGAGTTGTTAGTTTGACTAGTAGGTGTACCCGTACTTGAATCATGAGGTTTTGGATTCAAGTTGCAATGCACGTAAAATACATGTGGATTTTGTCCCACTTTATGTGTGTTTGTTTAATTTGTTACGCGACTCTTTGGCCCAGCGTATAAACTCTTCTGAAAAGGGCTTTTGGAAAAAATTTTAATTTAAAACTTATGGCTTTTAATTCAAAACCAACTGAAAATCTTCAAATTTGAAAGTATTATTTATGAAAAAGAAAAAAAATAGTAACACATTACATGACCATCTAACAAACTTTTGTATGAAAATTTTTTTTAATAAAAATATTAATCGTTTAGCATGTTATATATATGCATCTTAATTTTCACCTACTATTTACTACATTATCTTAATATGAGATGAGATATGACTATGATATACATGATGCTTGTGATGTTTGTGAATAAATGGTATATATATGCACTAGTAGTAAAACTCTCACCTTCGCTTCATCGCTTCGTCAATGAATAAACAATATCATTCTAGCTTATATTTCAATTTAATGTAAAAAGAAAAAACGATATATATTTTAATAATATTTTGAGATAAAAAACGATATATAGTTTAATAATATTTTGAGTTATTGGAGAAAATTAAATATAATGTTATATTTATTGCAGTGATATCACTCATATATCGAGTAGAACTAGCTACTCAATATTATTATTGTTCCATGGAACATTATCAACTTCTTTATCACCAAGGAGATGATGAAGATACTTAAGAAAAGAAAATATTATACTACTTAAAATATTTCCATTTTCCTTCATTATACCCTTCCTTTTTTTTGTTTTTTCCTTAGGCGAAGTGGTCACCCTCTACTTCTCATAATCAAATTATAGAGCAATATAGCATGAAAAGAAAAACTATCAATCAAATTATAGAGCAATATAGCATGAAAAGAAAAATAATGTTAATTTCATTCCATACTGGCACATGAAACAAAATTAGTGAATATGAGCATTTTTATATGGCCAATTGTTCAAATTACTTCATAATGTTTGCGAAATTGCTTAAATAATGGCTTAATTTCCTAATTTAGTTAATTAAGTCCCCAACATTGCAAATCGACTAAAATCAGTATCTAATATCAAATTGACAAGTTGGTATGCCCGAAAATGTAGGGACTCTTATTTAACCCGATTTTGCAACATTAAATACTTAATTAAGAAAATTAGAAGATTAGACCATTAGATTTGGTAAAATATAGTAACATAAACTAACTATAGGCTTCTTGTCGAAAAAAAAAAAAAACCCTAACTCTAGCTTGAGTGAAATAGAAGAAATTATTTTTATTTCTCTTGAAGAAAGTCAATAGTTAGGAAGCGTGAATGCTTACTTAAATCATCTTGCAAATCCCAAATGCTTAATTATTACAACACTACATCACATTATTAGAATTAGATTAATTAATAAAAATGATTAATAATTAATTAATTAGAAAATAAAAGTAGAATTAGAGGGTCAAATCAATGAAAGAGGAAAAGGAAAATAAAAGAAAAAAGGGAAAAAGATTAAAGAAAGAGAAAAGAGGTCAAATCGAGTGGCGAAGGGGTTGGATGTCTTGTTTTATATTTTTGTGGTGGTGGTGGTGGTGAGTGCTATTAGTATTTTAGCTAAAAGCCATTTTCAAACAAACAACAAAACCAAAAAAAAAAAAAAATACAGAAGAAAAAAAAGTAAAGAGAAAAGGGATAGAAGGGATACAGCGAAAACCTTTGAAATAAAAAGCTGAGAGATAATAATCGAACTGCTCACTCAACCAAACAAAGACGAAAGCTCAAATCCCGATAACAATTAAATAAAACCACCATTTTTTTTTGGGTTTTTAATTGGTTATCTTCTCTTCGTCTCTTTTTTTATCTTCTTTTCTCTCTTTTCTTCTTCTTCTAATCTGATCTCTTTAGCTATGGATCCTTTCGATTTGTTTCGCAAAGGTATAAAATTCTCCTTAGATCTCTGGATTTTTCCTTTTTTGTTTTTATTTCTTTGTTCTGCTTGTTTATTTATTTTTCTAAAACTTTTTTTCTTAATGAATTTGGTGTTGGATTGACTTGAGATCTCTGTTAATTAGTGGCTTAAATAATGCTAGATATAAATAACTATTATTTGTGCTTTTTTTGTTTTTATTTTTGTTTAGTTAGAAGCGTTATTTTGTGAAAATTTATTTGTATATTTCAGTTTTTTTGTTTCCTTTTGTCCTTTTAGGGCTTTTTATGAGATTAACTTGGTGTTTGATTATACTTGAGGATTATGTGTTTTCCTTTTGTTTTTAGGTTTTAAATCTTGTTGATAAGTGAATTCTAGGTTTTTGAACAGTAACTTTGCTAAATTTTGTCTGTTTAATACATTTGATTTAATGAAAATCTTGTTACTTAACTCATAATCTTCAATTCAGCTTATTTTGATGCTGTTGACGAGGAATTATTAGTTTCAGTTACTTTTCAGTTGTGAATTAATCATTTTGCTGTGTTGTTTTATTCATAGGGATGGTTTTAACTCGCATAAGAATCAAATATGGTTATTGATGCTTCTGTTATATCTATACATTGTTGTCATCATAGTACGTCATCATTATTGTTTTTTGGAAATGATTTTTTTCCAAAACTTTCTATAAAGAGTGAGATTGAGATTTTGTGTTTTTTTGGGTATTAATGTTAATCCTAGATTTGGCTACTAATTCTTTTTCTGGTAATGACTGGTGTTATGCATGTGTGTTTGTCTTCACTTACTGATTATTTTATAAGTTTGACTTATCAATAATGTGATACCATGGGTGGTTTTGCAGGGTTTGGGTAGTGTTTAGTGGAAATCAAGTGAATCCTCTGCATCAGTTTCCTTTATCTATGTAAAATTTTTTCATATAAGAAAAGAATGAGCGTATCCAAGAAAGGGACCCAAATTACTGACTCAAAACTAAACACCAGTAGCAAGGCAACAACTTTGAATCCCCATGCAGCAGAGTTTGTTCCTTTTTCCCTTAGATCACCATCTTCATCAGGAAGCACTAGTGCAGCTGATGCAACAGCAAGGTTTGCTGCTTCTGCAACTATAGGTAAAGCAGTGCTCGATCGATCAGAGTCTTCTGTTTCAAATAATTCTGATGATGAGGCTCATCAGTTCTGGCGTCGCCAGCTTCCTGATGACATTACCCCAGACTTTAAGGTTATTAACGAGGATGATTCTCAAGGAATTGGGTCTGGGAGCCTCTCTTTAGCAGGTTTGTCCTTGCATGACAGTAGTGAAGCTTCAAGGTTTCCTGCTTCTGTGGGTGGTGGATATGTATATGGTGATCAACAGGAACTATTGCACCAATATGGTAATGGTAATAACTTTGGAGAGAAATTAAGATATCCTGCTTCATCGTATGGAGACGATCCTACTTCAGCTAGTTTTCTGCATCTGTCAGCCAAACCCTGGGACAAGCAACTTATAAACAGTGATCAGCTACTTGGCAATGGGAGGGAGGGACATCCATATAATGGAAATTCTAGACATGGATTCGTCAATGATATGCTGGGTGAGCAGACAATTATGGATGATCCAGAAATGAATCCTGTGGAGTTTTTGGCTTCTCAATTCCCTGGATTTGCTGCCGAAAGCCTTGCTGAAGTTTATTTTGCCAATGGTTGTGACTTAAATCTGACTATTGAGATGCTCACTCAGCTTGAGGTGAACTCAATTGTTTTTAGTTGGTCAAGTTTCAAGTGCTTGCATTTTTCATTTGCTTGGAGATTTGATGATCAAGTTTTATATTTTGTATTGTCTGATTATCAATGTCTAGAAAGTTGCAAAAGAAGGAATGGTTTATGGCCAGGATGCAAAGAATTTTCCTTAATTTCAGCTTTTGATTTTCCTTTGTTTATTGTCTGAAATTGCGTTTTTTTTTTCTCTCCTTATTCTCTATTTCTGGAATGATTAAGTTGGGAATGTACTGTGCATGAAATGGATCATAATGATTTGGAAGCTAACTTTGGTTTGACAGGGTAAAGCTGGCTCATAAAGTTTTTAGGTGATTCAGTTCAACCGTTGTCTTGTATGTTGCCTCTAGTTCATAATATTACAGAGGAGTAGTTTTTCTTTATGGGATTTTCCTCTCCTTTCTTTTATACTTGAGATATATCTTCTTAGGTTTCTGTTATGTGCACTGTTGGCTCACAGGCGTGTTTTCCTGCATTCTTTCAAAAACTCTCTGCGTATTTGTTGTCTGTCCTTTTCCGTCTTAATTATCTTAAAACTGTTAGCATATTTTATGAGTAATTTTTAATCTTAATGCAGCTTCAAGTTGATGGTGGTTTCAACCAGAATTTGAATTCAAAGACCTTGTCAGCTCCCAATCTGAGTGCACTAGACTTTCCTGCACTTACTGTGTCAGATAGTCAGAGTGGTCCTCCAAAATATACTGGAGATGATCTTCAACATAGTGCCAATCCTTATCGATCATCTGACAAGGAAAATATGCTTATGTTCAAATCCAGTTCTTCTATTCCATCTAGAGGTGCTGTAGATTTTGCTTCAGCTGTCAGGAAAATGGCATCTCAAGATTCTGCAATATGGAAGTATGATAGAAATGGTTCTGTCGATTCAACTGTCGGCTCAAGTAGAAGTTCTCATGGGTCAGCAAATACCTACAGTACTGCGCCTGGAAGAGGGGTCTATGGTAATAGGTTACAGACACGTGGTTCAGCTCGTTCAGCTCCCGTTTGGCTTGAAACTGGAGATGCAGTGGGTAATATTCTGCACTTATACAGTTCCTGCATTTATAAGCTTTTTAATAGGACTGATCTATGCCTCGTGAATATCTATTTGCTTTAACATTATTGAGCTGGCAGCAAACTTGTACTCTGAACTGCGTGAAGAAGCTCGAGACCATGCACGTTTGCGTAATGCATACTTGGAACAGGTATCTCCTTGGAAATCTGTTGCACATAGTTAAACTGGCATTTATGGGGTGGACCACAACCAGTTTAATGAGCGTCTTAACCAAAATTGAGCCTAATTGTTTCACCCACTGTTTTTTTTTTCCTCCTTTTATTTTTTATGTATATGTGCTTCTTTTGCTGTATCAACCCTGTGTAATGGTTCGTTTAGTATTTCCATTGTTCCTATTAGCTATGTCCTTTCTCTGTAACTTTTAAGTTGTCCACTAAGTTATATTGGCACCAATTAACTTGGCTAGCTAGCTATGCAAGAAAATATATATAATTAACAGAATATAGAATATGAAGTCAATCATCCAAACAGAGAGATGGAGGGTAAAAAAAAAGAACTCAATTAGCATTCCGCCCCATCTCTTACTATAAGCTTCACTGAAGATGGTGCTGCTAATGTGGTTATTGGACTTTTTTCGTATTGAAAATTAAACAAGTAGCATGAGTGTATTTGTCACCCAAAAATCCATCTTAATATCCTGAATGGGCATGTATTTTGATGAATAGCTCTTGCTTTCCAAAGTTGATGCTATTATGCAAGTATCGAGTGCAACCATTTAGATGGATAGAAGGCAAATTGGCATGTGAAGTCTGCTTTAACATTCACCACTAATATATCCCTTTTTTTTTTCTCTCCCTAGTGAACTTAGCCCATTGAACTTAGTGATTGTTAACTGATAATTTTAATCTATCTAAATAGGCACATCAAGCATACACCATTGGCAATAAGGCTCTAGCAAAGGAACTTAGTGTAAAAGGGCATCTGCACAATATGCATATGAAGGCAGCTCATGGAAAAGCTCAAGAATCTATATATCGGCAGAGGTTTGTCATTTCTTTCCTGTTGCACTTGGTCACTTGACACAAAGAACAGGCTTCAAGCCATTTTTCTGTTGCTATTATTGTTATTGTACTTGACATCTTTTTTAGTAGTGGGGTAGTAAGATATTTTTCTGGTAGATGATATACAATTGGCTGCTGGTATCTGGGTAGTGTTCGTCCCTGCAGCTTTAAGGATAACCAGTTCCTGTCCCTCTCTGCCTTCCTCCCTTCTTCCACCCCACCTCGTCTCCTTGGTCCTTTATCTATTCTTCCACCTGTCCAATCTATCGTGCTTATTAGCTTTGATGAACTAATATCTATGAGTTTGCCAGTTGTGTATTGTGGTAATTTTTGGTTCTTATTTGTGTAATCTTAATTCTGTTGATTATTACAGTAGGTTTAATACTAGTTTGTTCTGTTTGACTGTTGAAACTATAAAAATATAGGAATCCAGTTCCTATAGAGAATGCGAGAGGGCAGGAGCGGATGATTGACCTTCACGGGTTGCATGTTAGTGAAGCCATTCATATGCTGAAGCATGAACTTTCAGTGCTCAGGAGCACAGCACGGGCAGCAGATCAGCGCCTGCAGGTTTACATATGTGTTGGAACTGGACACCATACTAGGGGTTCTCGAACTCCAGCAAGACTGCCGGTTGCTGTACAGCGTTATCTCCTAGAAGAAGAGGGCCTTGACTATACAGAACCACAGCCAGGGCTACTTCGAGTTGTGATATACTGAAAGCCATCGACTTGACAGTGTGAGGTATAGGAGTTTTTTGACACAACAGGAAACCCATCAAGTCATAGTCATCATATCATAGTCATTCTTGTATGTACATGGGAGGAAATGGAAGTGAAAGTAGATGAAGTCTGCAAAAAAAAAGGATTAAAAAAAAATCGAAAAAATGATATGGAAAACCAAAAATAGAGAAGAAGCTAGGGGAAAGAGGGAGAGGTGAAAAAGCAAAGGGGAACAAAAAGAAAAAAAGATATTAGAAGTGTATCATTAATGTTTAGCCAGATGACAGCAGCAAAGTGCATTTTGGTAGCATCAGGGGGCCCTGACACCAGCCAGCAACTTTTTTTCTATTCTTCGTTTTTGTTAATTTTGCATCTTAATCTTTTACTTGTTAAAATTCCTTTTTGTTTCTCCTTTTGGATTAATTCTCAGATTTAACTGATAGAATTGAATTACATGATAGTCTACGATTCATGAAAGGGTATAGCTCTCGTGCCAAAATTTACTTGATGCTGTCGGAGACGGAACTGGACTCTTGTGCCTAAATCTGCTTCTCGAAAGTTCAAAGTACCATTTCTTCTGCAAGATCGGGTCATTCAATGCATTGAATAGAAATATGATCATTCAATGCATTGAAAGGCAGATTTTGTTGAAATTTGAAACTGACATGAATTCTGAACAGAATCCTAAACCTAAGATCCGAGAAGACTCCTTAACGGTTATTGCCAAAACACCATCAATAAACAGCACCAGCAATTTTCTTAGCCCCCCACCACCACACACACACACACACGAACACAGAGTTGATATATGTAGTGATGGGCCCTTGGGCCTCGGGTCCTTTTTTATATGGGCTCAATAGTATCAACATTATATAAAAAAAAGCTTACAATAAGGCCCAAATACCCAAATAGATCCTCCAACAAAAGTAAAGAAAGAAGCCCAAACAATGGCTAAAGTTGTTGTTTTTGTTGTCAGGTTCAGGTGAGGTGAGGGTGACAAAATCACAAAAAGCGACGGCTTATTAGGTGGAACTGCTGTGATGTAGTATGCCTGCATGGCTGCATCTTAGAACTGCTTATTTGCTTCTTCTGCAGTTGAAGACGCCCGCATGTAATTACAAGGTTCTTGACTTCTTTCTTCTTTGGGAAAAAAAGGGGTGTTGAAATTAGTCCTTGGAAAAAGTCAACAAAGTGTCAACCTTGGCCTTTTCTGTTTTGGTCCCATCTAAGAATCCGGGGCCATTACGTGTCTTCTAAATATTGGGCCGTAAACAGAAGTCCTATTATCGCGCGTGAACCAAACTGCTCTGGTAGTTTTAGTTTAGTTTGGGAACTCTCTGAGAGAAGGAAGTTACTATTTATACTTATATACTTAAGCTTCTGTCTATACTCTCTTGTCTTTTTGAATTTTGATGGATTACAACATTAAAAAAAAAAAAACTTCATAATAAAAATTCTTGTTTTCTTTTTTAAATAAAAAACTGTAGGAATAGGAGTCTTTTTTTTTTTCTCTGTACTTGAGCAGTGCTTCTCTCGTTTTTAGCGAGTACAAGTTGCGGTCTTGCAGACTGTGAAGTATTGTTGGGAAGCAAAGGGCTCTTCAATTTTTTGATCATTCATTGCTTGCTTCTTTTCTTTTCTTTTCCGCAAATAAAAAACCAAAATTGGAAAATTTCCAATAAACAGAAACCAATTTTATATTTATAGAATCATCGTCCTTGCATAATCACTCTCTTTCACAATCAGTCAATCACCCTGTTCCCAGTTTTCACACCAAACTGCTCTTCTTACCTTTATCTCTTCACGTTTCTTCCGTTTTTCTCACATTCTTGTCGAAAAACCCTTTCAATTATTCTTTTATCTATTTTGCTTCTTTTTTTATAAATAAAGATGATGAACATGCATTCTACAAGCTTGGGGCAGGGTGAGGGTAGTAACCCTCTGAAAAGAAAATTCAGTGAAATAAACTCAGAGTCAGAGCCCCCTGATATGATGGTTATAGACAATGTTGGTCCTGCTAAGCAAGACCCTTGTTCATCTTCACCTCAAGACTTAATCCCTCGAGGGTTTGTTCCTTTTCTTTCTAATTTGAGTTTGATTTTGTGTCTGCTAGTGTTTCTTTTAAGCAAACATGTGGTCTTTTTTTTTTTTTTTTTTTTTTTGTGTTGTAGGTATCAATTGAAAATAAAAGAGGTTGCAATGAGAAGAAACACAATAGCTGTGGTGGATACAGGTGGAGGGAAGACATTGATAGCTGTGCTTCTCATCAAAGATTTTGCTCAAGCTATTAAGTTTTCTAACAATAAAAAGTTGATTATTTTCTTGGCCCCTACTGTTCATCTTGTTAATCAGGTATGCTTTTTAATTTTTAGTCCTTGGATATTTTGAAATTTCTTTTTTTGGAATGTGAAAGATTGAGCATTGAATTTTCTCTTGTGTGTGTCTCTGTGATTGTAGCAATTTGAATACATAAAACTTCACACGAATTTGGGAGTTGAACTTTATTATGGAGAGAAAGGGGTTGATGACTGGGACTTGGCTCGTTGGGAGAAAGAAGTGAAGGAGCATGATGTAAGTTTGCAGTTTGCTTGAAGAAGGCTATGTTTTTGTATGCTAATTCATTGAACTCTATATCTGTTAGGTTTTTTCCTTTGAGAATCCTGTCTTAATTTCCTTACTAATGTTCTTTTATGGCCTTTTAATATATTTGTTGTTTTACAAATATTAGTTATCTTGTGTTGGTACATTGCACAAATCATTCCTTGATATGTTAAGGTGCTTGGTTTGGTAGGGTTTAATTGAGTAGTCATGAGAGGGAGCCCTTTTTTGGGTCATTCTTCAAATGCAGATTTTTTCCTTTCTGTCCACCTTAATATCAAGTTGTAGCTGACGTCCGCATGACGCATGTAATCCTTGATCCTTTAGGTTATGGTTATGACACCCCAGATTCTGCTGGATGCCTTAAGAAAGGCTTTCTTGAGTCTACAGATAGTATCCTTGATTATAATAGATGAATGCCACCATACTAGTGGCAACCATCCATATGCAAAAATAATGAAGGTCAGTAATCTGCATCTTTCTTTCGATGATGACTATTTACTTTTCCTCAATCTACTTGTTTTCTGATTAAAACTGAAACAAATTTATTGTGCTTTTTGTTTCCTTTAAGGAATTTTATCACAAATCTAGTAACAAGCCAAAGATTTTTGGAATGACGGCGTCACCTGTTGTTCGGAAAGGTAATGTATTGTAATATTGATGCATTTCATCTCCATAAGGTTTGTTCTGTTTAAATTCTCATGTTATTGAGCTTCATTCTAAAGAGTGACTCCAACAACTAAACTCAAATCTTTGAATCATTGACGATTGGTTGTTAAAGTAAAATAAAATGATTATGAAATTTCGATCCTTGTCCTTCTCGGTTTGTTTGTTGCAGATCTTTTCCATATAGGAACAATATTTTGATATTGTGGATTTAGATGACATTTATCTCTTAACAATTTTGGTGTCCTATGCTTTTTCATGGCCTTGTAACACAACTATTGTGCAGGTGTCTCATCTAGTAATGATTGTGAGGGTCAAATATCAGAGCTTGAGAGTGTTTTGGATAGCTCAGTATGTATTCCTTTTTTTTGTGTGTGTGTGTGTGTGTGTGTGGTTTGCTTTGGCCGACTCCATTTGCAGTATTAAAAATCCTAGGGGAATAAAAAAAAAATATCTTGAATGTGTACTACTGCAGATCTATACCCTTGAAGACAGGACAGAGATGGAAGAGTATGTTCCTTCTGCAAAAGAAGATACTAGATTTTATGATCCAACAAAATTTTCTAGTTTGGATTTGAAAGCGATGGTAGAAGCCTCTCGGTCAAAGGTATCTATGTACTTATATAAGTGATGTAGGAAAATGTTTATTTTTTACATTTGGGTGCTGAAGGCCTTCTATCTTTTCTGGACAGACAGATGCTTCACTGTCAAAGTTGCATGGCTTGCAAACTTCTTATGAAGATACGGATGATAAGTTTAAGACACTACGGAGGCGATTATCAAATGACACTGCTGAGATCCTGCATTGCCTTGACAATCTTGGCCTTATATGTGCTTATGAGGTATGATTGTGCTGTCACTTGGTTTCAACTAGAAAGGATGGGAACATGATTGTCAAAGAGGAAAAGTGTGCTCCTGTTGTTTTTTGGTTCTTTCTTTTTAGGCCAGTTTACAGTATAGTATTCAAGCTGCTGTTTTTAACAGATAGTCAGATAGATTTTTTTTTCTTTCCCAATTCAGATAGATTCATTATTCTAATAAAATTAACCAAGATGTGTTTGAAAACAACCGTGTAGTGTGTTCCTTACATATTCACCTAAATGTCTTAATCTTCCTTGCAATGTAGCAATTGGTTAACAAGGATAAGATTATTTGGGCTTTACATTGTTTATTTCTGCAATGTCTTCCCATTTGCTCCTGAGTGATGTGCTTTACTTCCCTTTTGTTAGGCCGTTAAAGTGTGTCTCGAAAACATCCCCAGTTGCCAAGAGGAGTGTGAAACATATAGAGAAAGCGTGTTGCAGTGTAAAAAATTCCTTGAGGAAGTCCTACATATGATTGGGGAGTCCCTTCCCCTTGGTATGCTGTGCTATATCTTATATCTTTGTTCTTTATGTAGTTTATGCAGTATTTCAAGAAGTTTTAACCTGTAATAAATACTTTCTGTTACTAATGTTGTTCTTTCCTCATCTCTTCAGGTGATGAAAATTTTCTGAATACTAGGTTTGACTATTTGAAGGCTGTAGAGGTTGGCTATATATCGCCAAAGCTGCATGAACTACTTCAAATTTTCCAATCATTTGGGTAATAGGAATCTTCTGTGGTTGCTATCTTAGAATATAATAACAATGTTGGCTTAATCTTATTTTTGTGGTTGCAGAGAAACTGGACAAGTGTTGTGCCTTATTTTTGTTGAAAGAATTGTCACTGCTAAAGTAATTGTAAGATTTGTGAAGAAAGTCACCGATTTATCACATTACATGGTTTCATATGTGACTGGAAGTAATACATCAGTTAATTCCGTGACACCAAAAGTGCAAAAGGAAACCTTGGAGTCGTTTCGATCTGGGAAGGTATTTAATCTTTAGTATAATACCTTATAAACACTGATCTTTTGAGTATTATCTTATAGTTGATTATTAAAAACTTCGCGTAGGTAAATCTACTATTTGCTACTGATGTGGTTGAGGAGGGGATTGATGTTTCAAATTGCTCTTGTGTGATACATTTTGACCTGCCTAAGACAGTCCGGAGTTATATACAGTCTCGAGGTAGAGCTAGGCAGAGTAATTCTGAATTTATCATGATGATTGAGAGGTAAATTCTTGTTCCTTGGTAAGACGCTTGTCATGTACATGTTTATTTTATGACATGACAACAAAGAGTCTAAAACTGATGTGCTGACAGGGACAACTGGAAACAAAGGAATCACCTATTTGATATAATCAGGAGTGAACATTTGATGATAACTTCCACTATAAACAGAGACACCGATCCGTGCCTTTTGAAAGGTTGTACATTGGAAGAAAGCCAGGTTTATACTGTGGATGCTACTGGAGCTTCTGTAACTGCAGATTCTGCTGTTAGCCTCTTACATCAATACTGTGGAAAGCTCCCTGCTGATAAGTATGCATGCTTTTTCTTGTAGTTTTTATAGTTGTTTCGTCTTCAATTTTCACTAAAGTTTCTAGAAGCCGTTAATCTGACATATTGTCCTATGTTTAATGTAGGAATTGCATTCCAAAGCCAAAGTTCAACTTTACATCATCTGGAGGCTTGTATGAGTGTCAATTAACATTACCTGCTAATGCAGCCTTTCAGACACTAGTCGGTCCTCTATCTAGGAATTCTCATTTAGCAAAGCAGCTCGTATGCTTGGAAGCATGCAAGCAGCTTCATCAAATGGGTGCATTGGATGATCATCTTATTCCAAACTTTAAAAAGCCTTCACAAAAACATTCTATTGCTAAAGGAAAAGATTCAGACTCAAGTGCAGGTATACAGATAAAGTTTCTAAGTGCAAAACTCCTGTTTACTAATTCATTTTGCCATTTTGGTTTCAAGAGCATGAGAAAAGTTCGTAATAGATCCCCATTATGTCTTGTGACTTTATACAAACTCGAGTTCAAAATTAATCAACATTGCTCATTAGTTCAATGAATAAGTTCCCTCATCCTGGAGCTCTTTGTTATCATATGCATAAAATATATCATGTTACTCAGTAATTGAATCAACAATTAGGATTTTTGTACCAATATTGAAAATATTTACTTGCCGATTGTTACTTTTGAAGGCAATATCAAGTTTTGCTGCATTTATTTAGCAATGCTATGTTACTTGAACAACTGTTAGACTTTGGGTAGTGTTTACTTGCCTAATTTCTGGATGCAAGATTGTGCTGTTGGGATGTCTTAGTCATTTGTTATGTTTGGCTTTAGATTTAGTATCCTTATTTGCATTTTCTAGTCTTGTAGAATTGAAATGGGCTCAAGTTTTCTGTCTTTCTTTTTTTCCCTTTTCTTTTTATAAAGGAACAACAAAACGGAAGGAACTGCATGGAACAACTTACGCTCATGCATTATCTGGAAGTTGGGGAGAAAAACCTGATGGTGCTGATTTCTTTGCCTACAAATTTGACTTCTCATGCAATATCGTTAGTGTGGTTTATTCTGGATTTGTTCTGCTTACCGAATCAAAGCTTGCTGATGATGTGGGGAATGTTGAATTAGATCTCTACTTGATTAAAAAGATGGTTAAGGCTTGTGTTACTTTCTATGGGAAAGTACGTTTGGATGCAGAACAGGTATGAACATAGTGTTACGATATTGTTTATGTTTTTTCTTTTTCTTGATAAAGTACTTACTTATTCTCATTTTCTCCTCTTTGTTCTTCACTCTAGTTGATGAAAGCAAAGCGCTGTCAGGAACTTCTCTTTAATGGCTTGTTTGGGAGGTTATTCGTTGGATCTAAATCATCTGGAACCCCTAGAGAATTTTTACTTCAGAATAAAACAAGTGCTTTATGGAGTCCCTCCAACATGTATCTGCTTCTACCCCGTGAAGATAAATTAAGTAATGAATTAAGAATAAACTGGTCAGCGGTAACCGCTTGTACATCTGCTGTAGAATTTTTAAGCAAAAATTCTTTGTTAGGTTCTGAGCAATCTTGTACAGATAGAGGCAATCCATCATTGAACCAGACTGGTTCCGATGTAATCCACTTTGCGAATGGTCCATTTGATGTTAACAATCTTACTGATATGGTGGTAATAGCTACCCATACGGGTAGAGTATACTCTATCATTGAATCAATGAGTAATACATCTGCTGATAGTTCTTTCAATGAAATTGTTGATACTGACTCATCAGAGTTTGCTACCTTCTCCGAATACTTCTTCAAAAAGTAAGTTATAGGTGATCCGGCTACTGTTCTGTATGTCTGCTTGATAATTATGATTTCACTAACAATGTTGGCTTTGATCAGGTATGAGATCGTGCTGAAACATCCAGGACAGCCTTTATTGCTGTTAAAGCAGAGTCATAACCCACACAACTTGCTTGCGAAAGGTTTGTTGGTGTTTTAGCTACATTAGGATAACAGGTTCTTTGAATGAGATGTTCATCACCTAGTTTGAATCATCTTAAAGGAATCTAATATGGAGAGAAGGAAATTGAAAGGGAAAAAGTTAGTATGGAATATATTTTGCATCTTGCATATTGTGTGGTTAGAGAAGCTCGTTTATCAAAAACCATCTGCCATTTACTTAACTAGCTGTTAACATACACTCACCAATGTTATACACGGTAAAACAACAGAAATAATCTCCAGAGAAGAACGAACAACGAAGTATTTGACTTGAAATCTGCTGATTCCCCCTCATAAGCAGTATTATGGGGGAGAAAAGCTATAATGTTGAAGATGAAACTGAAGTTTGAACTTCAATGTTATGGTCATTGGTTGAATAGGTTTTCGGTTTTCTGTTCCAGTATTGCATATTATTCTGATATAGCTTATGGCATGATTTCATGCACCATGAGAATTTAACCGAATAGTTTAACTCGATGATTAATTTTCAATTTCAAGTTACTTTGATTGGTCCTTAAATCTGAAATACGACTTTTGTGCCTTATGTTTATGTGATTTCTAATGCTTTTCCATAATTGAGCAGATATTTCAGCTGAGCCGCCGCAAGGAAAGCCACGTTTTTTTGTCCACATGCCCCCTGAGCTTTTACTTGTTCTTGATGTCCGAATAGATGTTCTAAAAGCACTTTACTTACTACCTTCAATGATGCACCGATTGGAGTCTTTAATGTTGGCCAGCCAACTTAGAGAAGAGATCAACTTTCATTCTAGCAATATACCGAGCTCATTGGTTTGCTCTATCATTGCCTTTTAACTTTGGCTGTTTCTTGAACGAGTCATTTCATGATAATAATTTGATATATGTTTTTTCTTCCCTAAAATAAACAGATCCTCGAAGCACTAACAACACTTAGAAGTTGTGAAAGTTTTTCCATGGAGAGGCTGGAATTGCTTGGAGATTCAGTTTTAAAGTATGCTGTGGGATGCCACCTCTTTCTTAAATACCCCAAAAAGCATGAAGGACAATTATCCTCCACTCGTTCGTGGCAAGTTTGTAACTCAACCCTGCATAAGTTGGGAACTGACCGCAAATTACAGGTGCTATTCCTTTATCTGCTAGAATCACAAGCTCAGTTTTTATGTTCCAGTTCTACCAGTTTTGCCCATTTTATAAGTATTGCAAACTGTTATTGGTTACATTGCTTTTATTTTGTATATAACAGGGATACATTAGAGATGGTGCTTTTGATCCCCGTCGTTGGGTAGCTCCAGGACAACAATCTCTTCATCCTGTTCCTTGTAAGTGTGGGGTGGACTCTCTAGAAGTTCCTTTAGATAAAACATTTCAGACAGAAGACCCAAAAATTAAGGTTGGTAAATCCTGTGATAGAGGCCACCGATGGATGTGTTCGAAAACCATATCGGATTGTGTTGAAGCTGTCATAGGAGCACACTATGTTAGTGGTGGACTCATTGCTGCCCTTCATGTAATGAAGTGGCTTGGTATTGATGCTGAACTTGATCCTAAATTGGTAGCTGAAACCATTGAGCATGCATCCCTAAGGTCTTATGTCCCTAGGGATGAAATTTCCAGTATAGAGTCAAAAATTGGCTACAATTTTTCCGTCAAGTTTTTGTTACAAGAGGCATTGACACATGAATCTGCACAGGAGTTCTACTCTTACCAGGTAGTTACCAAAGTTCTCTACTTGTACTTGAGTTTATTTTCTATTTTTTTTAGCTCAGAAATTTTAAGTTGATTTGGAGTCCAAGAATGGGATTTTGTCGGTAGTCTTGAAAGCTTACTAGTAGAATTTGAATGTCCATCTTCAATTCCCTTATTCTCCAAGTAGTAGGAGAAAATAGTTTTAAAATTGATGTCAAATATAAATTTTAGGGTATGATTTTTTACTTCATTAATCTTATATAGCTTCATAGGCATAGTTTTAATGCGATCTCACCTCACATAATGAAAATTATCTGCAGAGGCTTGAATTTCTTGGTGATTCTGTCTTGGACTTGCTGATCACCCAATATCTCTACCACCATCACACTGATATAGATCAGGGAGAGCTGACCGATCTTCGCTCAGCTTCAGTTAATAATGAAAATTTTGCTCAAGTTGTGGTACGGCATGACCTTCATAAGCATCTTCAAACTTCAGCTAAACTAACAGAACAAATAAGGGAGTATGTACAATCCTTTCCTGAATCTCATGACACCACCAGATCAGGTCCAGGCATAAAAGGTCCCAAGGTATGTATTTTAGCATTGATTTATTAGTCTTTTTACAGTGCAGAATTAGAGATACGGCTTCCATGTAATACCGTGTGGTTGCTAAAGGCCACTCCCTATATGAAGAAGCTACTAATTAAAATTAGGTGATTGTTGAATGTAGGATCTTGGTAAATACTTAATGATTGCTACTTTCTTTGCTACAGGCTCTTGGAGATCTGCTCGAAAGTATTGTTGGGGCAATTTTGATTGATACCAACCTGAGTCTTGATAAAGTCTGGAGTATTGTTGAACCACTATTATCTCCAATTGTGACTCCTGATAAGCTTGAGCTGCCTCCACTGAGAGAACTGATTGAACTATGTGACTCTCTTGGATATTTTATTAAGGATAAATGTAGTAAGGGGGAAATTGTGCAGGCAGAGCTACAATTGCAGCTGGAGGATACTTTGTTGGTCGGAACGGGGGTTGATCGAAGCAGAAAAGAAGCTAGGGGAAAAGCAGCTTCAGTCCTATTGATGGAACTTGAGGTATGTGTTAATTAAAGCATGCCGAAACATGGGAAATGAGTGAGGTTGGTCATAACGAGATCAGCCTTTAATTTCACTATGATCCCCGGTCCCCCACCCTCCGTAGCCTATCAAAAGTGTCCATGTTCTTATGTGCTGCATACATGCTTATAATTGTTATGATATGCATGTCTAGTCTGTCTTTCTCTCTGCAGATTTGTAGGAAATACTCCAATTAGAAACCTTAGAACATATAATCTCTTCACAAAGGTCTTTTCATTATCTTAATACTGATGACAGTGAAAGCTATAAAATCAAAGGCTCTTATGAAGTAAATTACATGGACACTAAAGCATAATATTATTTCGTTTTTTTATATGGTACCATTATGTTTTTATTACTCTTTTAGTATAGAGGTAATGATACATACAGTAAAGCATGTCAAGAGTCGATTGTTGGCATTTACATTGGCAATGCTCTGTTACTCAAAGTTAGTATTTGCAATTGCAACAGAAGAGAGATATCTTTTGCAAGAGGAGGAAACAGGGTTGTGCACAATCAATTCAAACTGTTGATGATGATTCTTTAGAGCCAACAACTAATACAACGCAAAAAAAGAGAGCCAAAATTCAATTGCTTCAAGAGTCAACTACAGTTCCTCATGATTCTTCGGAGAAAGCCTGTGATACTACTCCTGCCCCCCCAGGTATGCAACATTCAGTTGTCTTATTTTCAAAGTAGTGCTTGTGTATGATTCTCTATCATATCTTATCGGGTCATCATGTTTCGTTTAGATTTTACATGTTGACGTCAAACATTGTTTGCTCATCTCCATCCGGACGATATTGTTTTTCTACTTTATTCAAGAGTACCATCCCGAATTTAGAACAGAAATATCATACTCGAACCTGTCCTTGATACTTTTTCTTTTTCTGTTTTCAAGTTATTGCACCAATAGACACCAAGAAAGGAGGACCTAGGACCGCACTTTTTGAGCTTTGTAAGAAGCTGCTATGGCGTATGCCTACATTCGAAGCAATGGTTACAGAAAACAAATCAAGGTCTATCTCTTCACTCATTCTTTGTTTTTAACTTCGATCATTCTTTTGAACATTCTTAGTTAAGGTTTCAATTTTGTATCTACTTCTCAATAATTTTGGCCACATTACTTCTGATGCAGTGCTCCTATGGAAATTGGAGGTGCTGAAATAAAAAAGGGGTCCAAAATCTTTGTATCAAAAATAACCTTGCATGTACCGCAATTCGGCATTATTGAATGCTTTGGGGATGCCAGGGCTGACAAGAAAAGTTCTTCTGACTCTGCAGCACTCAATATGCTTTATGAGCTTGAACAGCAGGGGAAGCTCATCATTAGTGAATCCTAATAAGCCTACCGGTCCATTTATATAATAAGGTGATCTTCAATTGCCAGCCAGCCAAGGTTTTCACCTTGACCCTTGTACACTGTTAATTGTATGCTGTAAAATATAAGCTGTGACAGTGTTGTAAGTTAACAAAATATCAACTACATGCATGTAGTTGATTTAGCAATAAGGCAATTCTAGTAATTAAGTTACAATTCTGTAATCATTCAACTGTGTAATAGTTCTTTAATGGAAAGACTTTTACCATGCAATTTCCTGCCTGAGTTTGTGAAAGAATTGCAAACAGCTCCTAATAGTTACCTACTTGGGTAATTTACAGTATTTTTGAGACACTACCATTGTAAAGATTCATTCACTCACTATATAAAACACAACATGAGCTATTGACATACAGAAATTTGATAAATTCACACCCACTCTTCATTACAAATTGACACGCCAAAACTGTTGTATATCTAAAGGGTAATGCACTAATCCGATGCATGATCATCAATGCCATAAAATGATGTATCTCTTTTCTTTTTCATTTCATTATTCTCCTTGGAACGTTGATGCTGTAATTGAAGATTCAATCCATCTTCAGTAGTGGTATATGATGCAGGAATCAGATACAAGACAATTTAGGCTCTAATCAAGAGCTCATATACGTTACAGTTATTATCCCCACTAACACGCTTTAACATTTCAAAGCTTTTACGACTTCCTAAGAAGTCAATTCGTTTGAAAATCACATATCCACATTCTACTGTCTCTTTGCTAGAATACACTGCTCGAAGCCTGTCACCATGTCGCGAGTCAGTGTGAATAGCAGCCTCTATTTCATGAGCCGACATGTTCTCCTACAATTAAAAAGAGCCATACGAATGGAAAATTCTTGTTAGGATTGATTGCCTCGGTCACAGATGCAATAGTTGAATATGTTGCATAAATAATAATGTATTAAGAACCTAATTGTTTTATAACTATAGCCAGCATATATAACCCAGTTAAGCACACAATAATCTAGGAATAAAAGACTTGACCAAGTCATACCTGATAAAAGGCATAAATATAATCCAAAACTTGCAAACATGTAAAGCCATTATCACTGAAATATGTTCGTGAAGAGGGTCCCATCTCAGAAAATCGATCAACTGGATATAGTATTGTCAGAAATTGGTTTTTGAATATCAACTCATTCTTCTCACTGCCAACAAAGTAAACAAAACAAATGGAGTGAGACAATGCACTAATCAAACTAAAACAGGAAAACTATTCCCCCAAAAAAAGGGACAATCCTCCTATCCCTGTAATAGCAGAGTGATCACTCACCTTTCTGTAAGTGACCGGGTTAAGTTAGTAAATGAGGCCACAGAATCCTTGCCATCCCCATTTGCATCAAAGAATTCAGATTGATGCTCACTGGCATCTTCACCACTAAAAGAGTCTGTGTAAATAGAAGCAGTTGAAGTTGGCTCAGATATCGACCAGCAAATCGAGTCCAGAAGACTGCCTGGGCTTATTGGACGGATTGGGGTTTGACAAGTCTGAAAGTAAACAAGATGTTTAACAGAATGCAGAATTCAGAAGAATACATTAAAATTATTTCAGTAAAGTAGTCTTTAAAATATACATGCTTGTGCTTACACACATACTAATGATATGGTGTGCAATCAGCTGGATTTTTTCAGATTACACGGAGTGTATGCTACAGTATATTGATTACATGCTGGTTTCCAAAAATGAACCAGTCAGACTTACTCATTATGAACACTCTAAACCAATAACTCTGATAACTAATATCATTTGGCAGTGTGCTTTCTAATATGAATTAGTAGATGAGCAAAGAAACCATGATCTTGTTAGCTCTCTAACCATTCAATATGTCCCACCCAAATCCCCAAGAATTGTCCAGTTTCTGCCATGAAATAGGGTCCACTTAAAATGACTTACTATAGTCTCTGGGGCGTATATATTTTATAATTCAAATTCAAACCTTACAAAGAAAAACAATTAAGTCTAACCACCCAAGTCAAGATTAAGGTGTGGTTTAAACCACAAGGCTCTTTCCTATGATGATGAAAAAACATGATAGGTTAAGTTCTCACAATAGTATGAAGTCCTAGGACATACCAACCATGATTAACCACTTGCCTGCATACGACGACTGCGACGATTTCTAACCCCAGTTTTAGCTATATGTACAACCTGTTGCCTCTCTTCATGACTTGTATTCCTTCTGAAGCTCTGAGGATCTTGAGTGAAATTAGCCCCGTTATTTTTCTATTAAAACAAAGGTCAAAACTTAATATTAGCACAATAATCAGAGAAACTAAAACCGAGAATAAATCCAAAAGAGGAACAGAACAGACAAGAGAATATTATTGATTTAATGAAGGGAATAAAATACAATCAAAACTGATGAATGTTACTATAGCAGAATTATAACAATTGCAGGAGAGAAAAGGCAAGGCATCCTTTGCTATCAAAGAAGTGAAAGATGTGAAATCTATTTCTGAATGACTTCCAAGAGTCATCATTGTAAGAAAAGCATAGAACAACCCCTTAATTCTGACATGAATATATTCAATAGTACCTCTCCTACAATGCCATTCTGAGAATTTTCAAGCACTATCCCAATCTGCCGAGCCAAATCAGCAGACATGTGAATAAGCCTCTGCATGTTCCTATCCTTAGCCGTTTTGAGGATCCACAGAGGCTGAGACATATTATATATAAAATAAGTAATAAAACTGGGTGAAATAGAAACAATGTCATAACCATTATGATGATGATGCACAAAAAAAACCTGTTCCCTAGTGCAATGAAGAAGCACTCACTGTGACAATGTTGTTAGAGTGACCAATATATCGATGCATAGAATTCTCTTCACACACTACATAGCTTGCACTGCAACCAACATACCATTTGTCCACAACAGTGGCCCCTTCTTTAGATGCTGCTTCACGAACCTACCAACATATTAAATGACTCAAAGAATTACTAAAAGCAACATACACAGCGAATATTACTAAAAGAGCAAGTTTTTTTCTAGTCTTGACTAGATATAAAGACAGTGACGCACAAAATCTAGAAAACCTCAGTTGATGACTTACACTGGGTAGAAGATGAAATACATTCTAAACTAGTGTTGCAAAGAGGAAAAACTAATTTTAAGCATGAAACTGATTGATACCTTATTCCGCAATTCATCTGAAATATCAGAATCTATATACATAGTATGACCAGATAGTGTTGAGTCCGCACTTTTATCAGGGCCTCTTCCAGAAAATTGTACATATGGTTTTCCTACCATGTCAAATTTCTTGGCTTCATGGAAACCAGCAGGAAGACATGAACTCTCAGTAGCAGTAGACCCAGCAAGCCGACTCAACTCATCTACACGCATGCTATGTTCTCCAACACCCTTAACCGTGTAGAGTGATTCACTTAACCTTACTGCAATAAATGGAAAAAAAATATTGATTTATACATACTAATCAACAGAAATCAAATTAGCTCTCATATAACACTACACAATATATATATGCTACAACAATAATGAGGCATATTTTAACAAGGCAGAACGAAATGAGACATAGCCTAAACTTACCATTCCTCTTGACACTATCCACAAACCATCCAAGAGTAACAACAAATAGGCCATTTCTCGATCCATGTTTTAAAGCATGCTCAAACTTACGTCCACAAACACTGTAACTAAAATTAAGGTCAACGGAACAGTTGCACCATTAGAAGCAATACATAGACAGACCATAGAATACCTTATTATCATCATCACACACATAGATCCATCTGGTAAGTGCAATAGTGTCAGAAAAGTTTAATCATATTAATCCTACTCTTTTCCCTTTACTTCTTTAGTCCAAAACCATCCAAAATTTCAAATTATGCTAAAATCCGAGTAATTTCGAGAAACAATGACAATGAGAAAGGATATCTGCACCACCAAATGGGTGCACTGAGGATGTAAACTAGGACTATATTGACCGCCTAATCTCTCCGTTGCTTCCATGACTTGTTTCCTTGCTTCTGAACACAGAGAAAAACAAACATGAACTTGATGAAAAAGAAATGATCTCATAGTATATAATAGCAAAACAGCTGAGTTCAATAAAAATTCAAGTATCCAGAATCAAAATCATACAAGTTCAGTTGAATTTATGCAGCAGTAAATCTTACAAAGTACCCAGAAATGAATTTGAAAAAGCCAAAAAGGAGCAGTAAAAAGAAACAAAAAGTGAATTCATTTAGATATACAGGACTAAAAGTACAAACCTTTAGATAAGCCAGTGACGCAAATAACCAAACCAGAAAATGGACCGGTGGATCGAACGGTTGACGGGTCAGAGCCAAGAGAGGTAGAAGCAGGGGACATTGGTTCGAATGATTGGAAACTTCTAAATGATGGCACTGAAGCTGAGAACCCAACAAACAACCTTGAACAACCTTTGCTGTTAATCACTTCCACCCTGTTAAGACCACCCATGTTTGGTTTCTTTATTCAACTCAAATATTCAGAAGAAAAATTCAAACATTATTCAAAAAAAAATTACAGAATGAGCAAATGAATTTAAATGAACCCAAGGAAAGAAAACTTGAAATGAGTGAGTCAAAAAAGAATATAGAGAGAGAGAAAGAAAGAAAGAAGGAATCTTGAATTGAGAGAAAAGAGGAACCAAAGAAGGAAAAAGAAGTAAAAAGTAAGAGAGTGGAGGGAAATGGAAAATGAGAATCAGAGATTGGAGACAAAACAAGGTTTTTTATTGTTTGCTGAGATTGAGAGAATGTTAAAAAAAGGCTATAGTAGCAAAAGAAAAGGTGAAATCTTTTCGAAGCAAGTGCTTTGTTTTTGGGACTCTGCCATAATAGAGTACAGAGAGAAAAAAAGCTTTGGGTGTTGGAGGAATGGTTTTTCTTTGCTTTATTGAGTGTTGTTTTGAATACGAACCATTTCAAAGTTTTTTTGCAGAGCAAAAAAGGCCACCCAAGCCAACCATCCAAAGCACGGGAGACAGTTTAATTTTTTTTCTCTTAAGCCAACTTTTTTTTTCTCTTTTTACTGTAAAATTCTCGTGCTTTCAAAAGTTTGATCCTTTTTTTTCTTTTCCCAAAATGGGCTTATGCTTTCATGGAATTTACGAGTGTACCATTCGCCAACGCTCAGCCAAAGGCTGCCTCCAGGGCTCCACCACGGCCGAGGGCCTGAGGCCCTTATATTTTAATAGACCTGTTGTTTTCACTCGGTTTTTTTTTTTCCCTAATTGCTTATTTTTTTTTTGGCCATCCCCCTTAATTGCTTATTTCTAGTCTTTTTTTTTCATAACTTATATTAGTTTTTTTTTTTGAAAGAACATAACTTATATTAGTTGATTTGAAATCAATCAGATGGCCTTTGTTGCAGTTGCCTTGCCTTTACTATGTACTACTTTTGGTTTCAAATCTTATGTTCATGTACTATTTTTGTATTTTTCCTTGTTTTCACCTTATGAATATAAATTTATAATTCTTTTTTTATAAACAAAGTAACTTAGATTCTTTTGAATTGACATTTAATAAGTACAATTTGATTAATCACCAAAATTGAAACGTTTCATTTTAAGTATAAGTTTTTTGATAATCTATAATCAACAACCACATTAAACTGGATAAATTCGAGATCTCAATTACATCGATGAGACTTGTTACACTTAAAACATAAAAAAATAATATCTTTCGAATAATATAAATGGATTGGAAATTGTAATGTTAACAGTTTAGTCATGGCACTCGAATTGTTAGCTCAATTGATGAGTGCATCGTGCTTGAATGTACCTTATTTAAGGTAATTTCTTAGTTTGGGTTGAATTCTCATTTAGATGTTGGAGGAATGAGATTTATTCTGATTGTAATGATATTTCATTTGTACCACTAAACAAAAACAGGTTAACCATATAATAACAAAAGAATATGTATCTTCCTAATAACATATAAGGGAATTCTTTCATAATTCCGATAAAAATCTCGAATAACGACCGATAAATGTCTCACGTAAGGGAATTTTTCATAATTCAAATAAAAATCTCGAATAGTGACAAAAAAAAACAGTGGTCACAAGACAAATTGGTGTTATGCCCCAATACCAAATGCCTATTTGTATATTCTTGTCAAATGTCCGGACTGCATATACAAGTGAAAAAAATAACACTAAAAACAACATATATGTATATATTTGTGGATGAGAATATGGATCAAATGTTGTTATCATCTTATGTAATTTTTGATAAATATTGAAACCATCACCAACAATTGCATGATTTCATTAATACAGTGTTGAATTCTAAATTTCAATTACGACAATTAAGAATCTGTAATCGATTTAATGAATGAGACATATATTAAAGCCACCAATAGTTATAGAATCTCATTTAAACGAAATCTCCCTGCATTTATGTAACTGAAAATGATTCAATTTCTCAAAATTATATGTATACCACCACAACACCTGTATCTTATGGTAACTGAGTATCAGCATGTCTTTGCTTTGAGATTCAATTATTGCATAATATATAGTATGAAAGAAATAAATGGAGGGGGGCATAGCGGTCATTGGACTGTCCATTTGTGGACGGATACAAGTCATTTTCATTGGACACAGTTTTGTTGTCACATTATAAAGTTGACCACTATTATTAAATACTATTATATATGGGTTCCTATCACATTTACAAAAGGCAATGCGTAACCATAGCAAGCACCAAGCAAAGTTATTGCATCTTCTAGCATTATTTTTACTCTCTATTTTCTACAATATTATATCATCAATTACGTATATGATTTATTTTTTTATACACATGTTTAGAGTTAGACTATAACGTAGTTTGGAAAACTCTTGTTTAAGATACTAAAGATGCATACGTGGATGACCTTTCTCTATACTACTTCCTGGATGATCTCAGTTCATGTTTGACCTAACTTATTTTACAATTTATTTAATTTGAAAAAGCTTAACCTGTGTTAAATAGAAAATTCAAAAGTGCTTATGAAAAGCACATTTTAATTATTTTTGAACAAAAAGTCAAAGGTTTAAATTGAAGGTTTTTTAGAAGTGTTTATGTCTGTAAATAATCTAGGCCAAAGAGATCGTGAACTACTTTTGGAGAACAATGTCATGGGATAACCTAGTTTAAGAAAGAAATCCTCTTTTGGGGTGTTTAATTTGTAAAAATAAAAAATAAAAAAAGGCCGATATTAATGACATTATGCTACTTGTCCCTCCAATTTATGCACACTTTTATCTCTCATGATGTGGTAAAATTAAATTATAATCACAAAATTTCAAATATTAGAAAGTAGAAACCGTTTTCTCAAAAAAAAGAAAGTAGAAACCGTATCATCTCGATAGGTTAGATGTTTATAACATGCATTTTAACTAAACTTAGTGCGACATTAGGATGTAGGAGCTATAAAAGTGGGTGAGCAAATTAAATAGCACTTTTCATATTAATGATGGTGGAAATGAAGATTTTTCAAGTGCTTGTTGTATTATCGTTCATTTCAAGTTTCACCTTGACACCTTGTATAGAAAAAAACAAGTGGAATCAAGTTATTAAAAGCATGCAGTACTGTTTTACCGTGTACTATAGGAAACAAGATAGCGATAGAAGAGATTTGGTAATAATAAAATAGTATCAAAAGACTTTTGCAGTAAAAAGACCAGAAGCATATATAGCTAGTCAAATTATTTGATATATACATGATGATGTCCCAAAGCAGCCAAGAAGTACTTCTTTGTTGGCAGAGTCAGAGGATGGTTTGGTTTGGTTTGGATCAAGAGATAGATATATATAATATTCTGATGCTATAAATCCTATAATAAAGATATGGAAGAAGCAGAGATTGCAGTAGATGAATCAAACAGAGCAGGTTGAGTATGCAATTTCAGAGGAAGGAGAAAGAGGTACTGGAAATTAATTATGAGCAAAACTTCATAATTTTGAGTTTGACCATCTATCTGCATGCACATCATGACAAAGGGAAAGGAAGTTACTAAGTCTACCAGAAATTCAATGATAACAGTCCAATTATTTGACAGAAATAGTTTATAGTTCATTTTCCTTTATTAATTTTTTTAATTTCTGGTCAGAAGTGTCCAATATTTTTATCTGTTGCTTATGAAGTGAGGTGTGGGACATATATATAGCTCATTTGCATCATAAAACTCTCTTCTTGTTCAACTATCTAGCGCCTACAAGATCCTATATAAGAGGCTACTGTCTTTTTTAACTCATTTGTTTAATTTGCTAGAATACCAGAACAAGTGAACAACAGCAAAAAAAACAAATATTTTTTAAAACTTCTCATATATGTAATCAATTCCAGCTTTCAAGGATGACCAATTAAATAAGATAAACCTTAAGTCATGAATTTTGGTTCAAAGGGTACGTTGTTCCAACCATATTGAATATTGATGACTATATATGAAAACAACATATTGTTTTATAACTCTTTATATGTACTTTACTTATATGTAAAGAAATCGATTAGGGCAACCATGTTTCCTCCATTTCTGATTATACTTTCTGTTTAATACAGCCCATTTGCGGTATTACTATTTGTTTTTGTTTAGATTCATATATATATACCTAATTGGAGGTATATTACATATAATATTCTCAACAACCAATTAACAACATCTAAACTTAAGCAGGAAGTTTTGTAGTTTTAGATCAGTCAACGCCCAAATAGAGATGAAACGAAACTTTTTTTCAATATCAACTTACTATGAAGGATGAGACAAGGCAAACATAGAGGAGTCAATGGAGCCATCATTTTCCATATATATATGGAACAAAAGAAAAGAAACCTTCCCCACTTGGGACTTTTACTCTTTATTAGTCTATTGCTTCGTAACATGTTGTTCCTTTAACCAACTGCTATTGCCAAGCAATTTTATGTCCCAAAGCTGTTTATATTTATTTTCTATTCGTCTACATTGGGCTATCTGGACTCAGTCCGTCAGGCACTGGGCCTGAATTGGGCAATTAAACAGACAGACATGCTTACTCACAGGATGCACACCAATTTCTTCAGTATACAATCCAAACAGGAAAAGTACAAACTGTTTTCTCGAGTGATACATACAAGTGAACCCAGATACTAGGCAAAACTAAAAATGTCTACAAGTAATATTACACAAGTCCACACTTAAAATCCTCCAAAAATTCGATAATACCTTTGGATGCCAATGCTATCAGTCTTTCTTCTTGGATGCCACTAATTTCCTGGCAACATCAGATTTCAATTTGCATCCCTTGGAGAAAGCTTCTTGAATCAAAGTATCGATTTCTTGCTCCTTTTTCTCATACACAAAGAAACCTACGAAGGAAAGCGGAAGTCCTGCAATAATAAACCTTATAATTAAATACTCGAAACCTCCTTTTTGGTTGGAATGTGAAAATGATAAACAAATAGCTTGCTGAACGAAGTAAGCAGAGGAAAAGGCACCAATAAGGAGAGAGAGAGAGAGAGAAAGAACCTATGACAAAAATGGTCCTAACTGATATGGCTCCAAGGAAGTTAAGAAGCAGTAGAGAAAAAACAACCTGTTCCATTATCAGAGAAAAAGTAAGTTACGACACAATGAACAACATTTAGATACGCATGAGTAAGCGAACTTCTAAATTAACTATAGTAGTAGAGTAGTGCAAAGTGGTGGAGAAATGGAAGAGAAAAGGAAGTGTCCGGAGTTTTGGCACATGAGTTCATGTTTAACAGATTCAACATATTATGGATAATGGATCTACTTAGTGGTTTCCAAGACCACTCTCCATTGAGGACCTGGTCCCAGTTTCCCAGACTAATAATCAATCATTCTCTAGTAAATCTAACAGAAAATGAACCCACAACAGAAGTGGTGAGTTTAGAGGCTGCATCATCTTGCACCACTTTTCGGTGTATAATCAATTTATACTACATAAATTGAGAAAGATTTGTACCTTATATACTTGAAAGCACACAAAATAAGACTAGGAAATGGATAATACCTTGAGGAACAGTATCCAATCCTTCCCCTTGCAAAGAGATTTCAGAACGTTAACAGCTCCATTCCAGGATGAAGCTATCAACGTAACAACTGCTTTTGATTTCTCTTCTGACAAGTGGAAATTTGATGCTGGAATTTTCTCTACTGTATATCCCAATCTGCAGAATCAGAAAAATTACAGTTTATATCCAGTAGCAATTGTACAAGGAAATTTCACTTGTTTTGGCCTTTCTGTGAATTAATAAGATTCAGAATACATTGAACAGGCAATGCAGATAATCCCCATCCTCTCCATTCTTTTATGGCGTCAAGATCAACATTATGACAATCTTTCTTTTTCAAGTAAATGCTATTGAGATGCTTTTAGGAGAGAGCCATGTTACAAGTTTATGCCAATTCAAATTATTGGAACATTAAGATTTTTCTTTATTGAGAATTTGTAACTGCATCAGAAAAGAACAGGCTGAGATATTGACATGGAAAAAGTCTGTAGGTATACATACATTCTATTTGGTAAACTGCCATGGATGAACAAGAAAATTATTGACACCAAGAGAAGCTTTGAAATTGCAGTAACAATGGTAGATCCGGAAGCAATAAAGTTGTAGTAAATTGCAACCAATACCAACAGCACTGTGATTGTTTGCCTTTTATTCTTCCAAAGTAGTGTGTCGGCAACTGCAAAAAACATGACTGTTAACTGATGTACAACAGGCACATGCAGTGAATAACATTATCAATGCCACTAAAAGTCTACAATACAGATTATCATCATTATTAGTAGCAAATTGTAACTACCGTATCAGTTAAACCACATATCTGAAACTCGATTCCAAGATTTGTACACTCAATTCTAAACTAGCTCACCTCATCCATCTATATCATACCTTGAATCCAGCCGTAAGTTCAAGATTAAAAAATAGGTTCGCTTTGGATAGAACAAATTTGTTGAGAACACAAACACAAAGCACACAATTGGTATTTGGTAGTAAAAGAAAGAGAATAAAAGACTTGTCTTCCTGGTGTCTAGTACAGGGATAGAATCAGAAAGAACATTTCTCAACTGAATGACATTGCCAATAAAAAAGAACTGTAGTCTGGCTATATCAACTTAACTACCTAAGAATCACTGCCATGGCAATAAGGCTAAGGTTGCGGCAGTCTAGAAAGTTGAATATGAACATGCTTCTAATGACTTGTGAAGATGTCCATAGTATATAACACAAGCAGATTCAGACATCATAAGGTAGCAGGAGAAATAAAATTACCACTTCCTTGTCCAAGATAAACAGAGGCTTTAGATGGGCCTTCTCTCTTGGGTTGATTTTCAGCTCTTAAATGTGAGTATGATTCAATTGTCTTCTGTATACCATCCTGCAAAATTATTACAACACATTGTCACATATACCACCGATGTGATAACTTGGACTGTACACATTTTTCATGCAAAGGATGGGTATTTAGATGGGTTTCTATGATCAGACATGTAGAAGCACTCCTAAATCTATGCACTCCAATACTTCCAGCCTATAACCACATTTTTAGCTAGTACAAGATGCTGAACATAGAGAAGAAGAATGAGCATCTAGTCCAATATATGGACCACTGCCATCATGAAGGACCCAGTTTAACTAGGAACCAATGATGGGAAACCTACTAAATGAGAAATTTAGAAGAATTTGATGATCGTAGTTGGAGAAATTAAACATAATTTCATTCTACTTTGTCAGATAATACATGACAAACGAAGTCATATCTTCAAAAACTACTGAAACCTAATTTAAAGAGAAAAATAATGCTGCAATTAAGAAGAAAAACACATGGAATCTCGATAGAACCTCAAGTGAGACAAGTGGTGAATAGCCAAGCCGATCCTTTGCTTTTGAACTATCAAAAGATCTGGTGCAAGAGAGAAGTCTAATTCTTGAAGGTGTCAATTGTGGAACCTTCATGCCATATGGGCCTAATAGCCGATATGTCCACTCCACCAAATGTGCAATTGGCATGATAGCAAAGGCAGGAATCTTTATTTTTGGCCTGAAAACTAAAGCAATTCAG
The DNA here is from genome assembly GCA_001974825.2 of Corchorus olitorius. Classification (NCBI taxonomy): domain Eukaryota; kingdom Viridiplantae; phylum Streptophyta; class Magnoliopsida; order Malvales; family Malvaceae; genus Corchorus; species Corchorus olitorius. The sequence continues at coordinate 72,941 of AWUE01017570.1, forward strand.
AAAAGAGGGAGACACTGGGTATGAGCAGTTTCATAACCATCTTTAGTTCCTAAATTTCCACACTAGGTGAAATGGAGTGGGAAATTAACATGGCATTATGTACTTAAAGTGCCATTCGTAATAAAAACAAAAACAACAAAATCAGCATTGAAACACAACAAGATATACATACTGACAAGCAGTCTTTGGCTTATCTGAAGCTTTTGGGGCTTGAGGGTAGGGAGGAGAATATTAGACTCAGGTTAATTATCTTGAAAACTATGCGCACCTTTGTAGAAGAACATGTAATATTAACTTGGGAGTTGGGAGGAAGGCAAAAAAGATAAAAGCACTAATTGTAAACTTTCAACCCAGATGTGGGACTTGCTTTCGTAGAGGGAGGAGAACAACATGATGGCACCAGGAACTCGAAAAGAAAAAGGTTGAAGCTAGTATTTATTGTCAACTTGGGAGAAGAAAGAATCAAAAGTACCTTTGATAGCCAAGACCCTCAATTATTCGAGAAACAAACTCCCAGAACTTGATTGGCTCCATATTTGTTATAAAATATGCCTGCAAAATCATCACAAAACCAGTCAAGCAAGGAATTCATTTTGGCAACAAAATATCAAAAAAAATCTCCTGATCCGTTAGCTTAGTGCCTTGGTCAATTAAATATATGCAGAGCAATAGGATATAAAGCATCATCTTGAAGGATTGATTACCCAGCAAGAACTAAATACTTATGCCGTAATGGGATGTTCTGGAAATTTTACATCTAGAAAAGGCATACCCTTAAGATAGAGCTTTTAAGTTTCAACAAATCTCTCTTTACTGGACATTGTATTAAGTTATATTAAAGCTAAAGGCTAAATTCCTATATGTTCATGTAGCTTGCAACAAATATATTGCTGTCTCTCATCTGCACTTGAGAGCAATTACAGGTTAAAAAAAAGTTGATAGCAGTTAAACGAGTACCTGCCCTGCAGCTTTTTCTGCAACTTCCCCTCCAGATGCTAGAGCTCGTTCAGCGCAAATGTGAGCATGAGCCACATTTTCAACGTAAGTAAAATCATACACATTGTTACCATCACCAATCATGAACTGGTCAATTAAAAGGTAAATGCATGAGAAGACAAATCATCAAACAAACATATGCCCAGATGAAAAAATATATACATAATGAACATAACCACCTTTAATTTCCCTGCCCTTGCCGCAGAAACCAAAGATGGAACCAACAACTTATCACCAGGGCCAAAAATACTACTGGGACGTATGCAACAAGTTAGAAGCCCATCAACCCCATTTGACTTAAGGACCAGTGTCTCTCCCTCAGCTTTTGTAGCTGAGTATGAATCATTATGCTGAATAAAAAAAAATGAATCAGTCGCAATCAATAAAAAGAAAATATCAAAAAATTAAAACTGAATGAAGTGAAATTAGTACATTTGGTGGATAAGGCAAGGATTCATTCCCATTAATAATTCCATGAACCCCATCAAAGACGACACTGGGAGAACTCGTATATATAAGCCTTTTCACTTTAAGTTCAACGCAAGCGTCGATAATATTTTTCGTCCCTGCAAATTGCAGTCAAAATTATAAGTAAAATGAAAAACCAAGCAAAATTGCAATTAAAATCTGAAACTACATTACCTTGAACATTAACAGAATGATGAAGCTGGTAGTTATTAATCGATGAATTAGGAGCCGCCATGTGAAAAACTACCTCAGCTCCTTCCAAAGCTACAGAATTTTTTTTTTTTAAACAGTTAAAAAAGAAGGGAATTATTTAATAAAACAAAGTGGAAAGAAATGCGATTATTTGAAAACAATGGGAGAACCTTTGAGTACTTGAGCTTTGTTGCGAAGATCAGTAGAAACGTAACTAGCACGACCAGAACGTAAAGCTTCGCCGAGGAGTCCATTTTCCTCGGACGGTTCGAGGTCAATGGTAGAAGGTAAATCGGCGATTCGCACAGAGAATATTTGGTATTTGATTAACATTTCGACCAAATGACGGGCGGCGAAGCCTCTGCCGCCGGTTACGACACACCATCTCTCCTCGCCCGACATTTTCTCGAAGCGCCGCCAACGACTGGAAGGAAATGAAATAAAGGAAAGGGAAAGTTACAAGAGCTCGGAATCGCGATCTGGAATTGAGAAGAGTGATGAGAATATAAAGAATCTTTTTAGTGAGTAGTGGCTGTGTGGCCGAGGCAGCGGGGGCTGGCCAACTCCTTGTCTTTTTTTTATTTTACGAGATTTTCAATTTTGTTGAATCTTGACAGAATGACGGGACTGGAGAGATTCGTTTAATCGTTTTAATAATTTTATTATTCTTAAAGAAAAAGTTTTTTTTTTTTCCTCGATCGGATCGGGTACTGATTATGCATCTCTATAATAGACTGTTGCAGTGTTGTTACACTGTTACACTTGAGTTTGGGCTGCTTAATTAAACTGAAAGATACATATTTAGAGTACTTTTGCAAAGTCGATCTTTATTTTAGGCCTTCAATAAATCTAGCCCACGTATACTTTCTACATAATTAAAGTCTAATCACATTAACGCCCTACATAATTTAATTTAAGTCTACTCTAATCACGTTAACGCAGCAGGAAAGTAAAAGAAATTTGATGTTATTATTGAATTTGAGTCATTCGATTGAATTCTTAATTTCAGTAATCAGGATTCGATTTCTAATAATCTCAATTATAAGAAAAAAATACTGATCATTTTCCTATGATCAAAAATAGAAATTCACTAATAAGCGATTGCTTGCCGCCCCTTTAGACTTTGTATTTTATTATAAAACCATGGATGAATTTTTTTCCCTTCAGAATCTAAAAATCACGTTTAAATTGTCATTATACTTGATTTGCTTCTACTCCTACTCTGTAATCTTTTTAGGTATCCTAACTTCTAATCTACTACTTAGTGTTAGTTAAAGAACCCCAACAATTGTTGTAGATCATTAAAGTTGAGAGGATGCCTTTTAATTAACCTTTAATTTTCAATGCTTGTAATTATTACTGACTGCTAATTCAAGGCAACAATAAGGAACTAATGATCAAATATGACATAAAATGATTGGTAATGTAAGTATAGTTAGAACTTAGAACTTAGAACTTAGATGTAACATAAAAGTACTTAATACCCTTTTTCCCCTTTAAACTTGTAGCGTTTGGACGTTTTGTCCTCTGAACTGTAATTTTGGACATTTTAGCTCTTGAATTTCAATTTTAGGATGTTTTGCCCCCTCAGACTAACGGCACCGTCAAGATGATGACGTAGCAATGCTACGTGGCACAAAAATGCCACGTGGCATTGCCACGACAGACCAACCCGATCAGCACTCTTGACGGTGCCGTTAGTCTGAGGGGGAAAATGTCAAAAAATTGAAGTTTAGGGGGTAAAATGTCCAAAATTTAAATTCAGGGGGCAAAATATCCAAACGCTACAAGTTCAGGGAGGGAAAATGGTACTTTAGTCAACAAAAAAATGTTGTTTAATTATTGCAACTTAAAAAATGTTTATCGCACCCGAGTATTTGACTCAATGGTAAAGTGCGTGCTTCCTGAATCATGAGGTCTCAAGTTAAATTCTCAACGTATTCAATGCTGTTCACGTGAAAAAAAGGGAATTTAATATTTGTGCTCATAATTTAGCTAAATTTGATTGTAATATGTTTGCTATACCGGATTTTACCCCGGTATTTGTAATCTAGATTTTTTGATTGAAATCTACTACTAATAATTTATATGGCATTTTTACCTCCCCTTTTACAATATAAACCATTTGATCTCCCAAGTCTTGGAAAAGATAATACGATAGATGCAATAGTATTCTATTGTTTGCATATTTTAATTGGTAAGTATATACCAATATACAAACAAGTACGTACACAAATGTTTCTTTTTCATTTTTTTTCGAAGATCAATATAGCTATAGAACTATCAATGATTTCCAAATCTTGATAATAAATAAAAAGATTGACCATAAGCATGAATTTTGACATGGATTTCATAAGCTCCAACATCATGCAATTTTCATTTTTGGTAGCTGACTAAGTTCTGTTATGCAATACACATGTTAAGCATGACTATGACTGCAACAACAATCAAGTATATATGTAATATGTAATCACACTAATAGAGTATCGTATGCATAAGTATTAGTATAATCTTAAATATATAATTCAAGTATAAATATTAATACTTCTTTTTGGTTTAAGTTCAAATATTTGAAAATCGAAAGAAATATTGAATTCGAATAATTCAGAATCGAGTCACATTGAATTCAAAATGAAAGAAACAAAAATCATTCACAAGACTCGAATTTAATAGTTTAACATAATGAGTTTTCATTTCATTCAACCTAATATGGGTTTTAATATTTCTTATGGTACCCCTTAAAGTCAAAAGTCAAAAATATATTTTTGTTTGGATAATTTTAAAAAAATAGTATATTTATTTTGGTAAAAGGAGTTGGTATTAAAAATCATGGGCCTATATTGGGCCGTAGTAGTTGAGTCTTCACTGCCCCAGTCCATAAAACTTGTCCATTTACTCGACGCAATTGGCATTTTCCATTTTTAAATGGGAAGGCGGTGTTGGGATATATTTCCCTCCAATTTGTTCTTGTGAAAATTAAAATTTCAAATCGCTGACCTCTCAAATCCCAGAACCCAGCGCTCGCTCCCCCTCTCCGCCTCATCTCCCAACCAAACAATGCTCTCAAGATCCACCGCATCTCAGCTTCTCTCCACCGAAGACGACGACGATTTCCAAATTCCCCCAACTCAAACCCTTTCGGCTTCCATTAAAACCAAATCGCAAAAAACCCCACTCAAACCCTCCAACAGTGCCTTTCCTCCTCCCAAGAAACCTAAACGCCCTCCTAAACCCGGAAAGGAAAACGCCGTCTTTTTTACCACTCCAATAATCGGGTCCCACGATATTTCCGATCTCGATGAAACCTGCAGCTTGGATTTGATACCTTCCAGCATCAATTGTAGTTTTCACTTGACTTCAGCCCAGAATAGGGAATCCGATTCTGTAAAATCTTTCGAGAAGAAAAATGAGTTGTTGGAATTGACCAAGGGTTATTCGTGTAATTCAATAGAGTCGAAATTGATAAGGCCGAGATCAGAGTTCAGCGAGGAATTTGGAGATGATTTTGAGGAAGATGACAAGCTTGATGAGTTACTTAAGCTATGCGATGAAATGGAAGAAGAAGAAGAAGAAGATATTGGAAACGAGAAGGAAAGAAACGGTGTTGACAACAGTCCAGTTCAGTGTCCACTCTGCGGGGCTGAAATTTCAGATTTGAATGAAGAGCAGAGGCTAGTTCATACCAATGATTGTCTCGATAACGTGGAGAATGGGGCTGAACCTGTAAGTTCAATGATCATCTTCCAGCAGTACTCATATAATGAAATTACTATTTGTTTATTTGCAGCTATTTTGTTGTATATGATTAGTTACTGTATTATGAATTATTTTTCCAGATTGGTGTTCCTCTTAGTGCTGACAAGGAAGTTCAGTGCCTTCCTGAGGTCGTCGATGGTCCTCCATTATCTCCTCGACAAGCCGTTGATGTCTCCCCTGTTGTTAAATGGCTAAATAATCTTGGTTTAGCAAAATATGCTGATGCTTTTGTCCGAGAAGAGGTTGATTGGGACACTCTGAAGTGGTTGACTGAAGAGGTAATTAGCTGCTTAGGCTGTCACTTGGGTACTTAGTATTAGGCATGTGTACTCTGTATACCAAAATGTCTTAGCGCTTTCACTTGACAAGATTCCTTTTTCCTCTTTGTCTAACTTCTTTTCAGGATTTGGTAAGCATTGGTGTTACTGCACTTGGACCCAGGAAGAAGATTGTGCATGCTCTTTGTGAACTCCGAAAAGGGAGCTCCTATGAAGCTGAGACACATGTGGGTCATCCCAGTCATGAAAATGGATCAGCCAAAAGCAACAGAGCAAAGAAGCAAACTGGGGTTTCTAATGTTGCAGATGATGAATTGAGTAAGCCAGCTGCAAACAAGTTAATTACAGATTTTTTTCCTGGCTTGGTTTCTGATAGGAAGAAAGTCCACACCCCTCCAAGAGGACAGCATATATCAGGAAAAGGTCATTCAGATTCTGGTCCTAGACGCGTGCAGAAAAGTCATGTGAAAGATAGAAAACTAAAGGATATTCCCATATGGTGCTGCATTCCAGGAACGCCATTTAGAGTGGTAATAAATGGACCCTATCTGTTGGTTATAGTAATTTTTCAGCTCATACTCACTTATAACATATAATTCTACTGCCAATATGAGCTTAGCTTTCTTTATATTACCACCTACTATTGTGCAGACACCCTAAAACTTAGACGATATCTTTTGCATTTCATACCTAACTGTCAATTAAGCTTTAGAGATAAATGTAATACTTTGCCCGTCTTAAGTTTAGTGGTGCTTAAGTTTATTTCAATTTACATTTTCAGGATGCTTTCAGATATCTTCAAGGAGATTGTTCCCATTGGTTTCTCACACACTTCCATATGGACCGTAAGTACAATTACATAACTCTCATTCAAGTATATCCTCAATTTCATAGCTGGAAACTAGTCAAATATATTATATGGGTGACTGCATTTGTAACTTATTGCTTCTTTTAAATGCTGAAGTTTGATTTTGTGATTCATATATAATCCTTTGCTTTGGTTTTTATAAGCAGATTATCAAGGTTTAACAAGGTCTTTTCGGCATGGAAAGATTTACTGCTCCTCAATCACAGCACAGCTTGTGAATATGAAGCTTGGAATCCCATGGGAAAAGTTGCAAGTTTTACCCCTCAACCAAAAGATCAATATTGCTGGTATTGACATAACTTGCTTGGATGCAAATCATTGCCCAGGATCCATTATGATACTCTTTGAACCACCGAATGGTAAGGTGTGGTCTTCACTGAATCAAGATATTGTTACGATCATTTGCATGTGGCCTGTTTTTACTGTGAAACTGATTTTGCTTGTTTTTGTTATTAGGCTGTTTTACACACTGGAGATTTTCGCTTTAGTGAGGAAATGGCAGGCATGTCTCTTTGGCATGCTTGTCCTATACATACTCTCATCCTTGATACAACCTACTGTAATCCTCAGGTTAGTCTTGTATTAATAATGTCATTGCTTTTGCTTATAAATTGGTTCCAGCTAACTTCATTGTTCAGTATTTGCAAACTGGCTGCAGTGTAGTTGAGGACTGTTTTGTGATTTTCTCATTTGAGAATATACTACTTACTAACTGTTAGCAATTTGCAATGAATTGCATTAATCAGATGCAAGTTGAATGTTATGCCAACTTAAAACCATTTTGTCCTTTTGTATCTATAAATTTCTTTCAAGTACAAACTTTGATTAATGTTTTCCTTCAAGTTTCCACACTATATTTATTGCTTATTCACTCTTTTTCTCATTTCACGATGTCATGTAGTATGACTTCCCAAAGCAGGAGGCTGTAATACAGTTTGTCATTGAGGCAATCCAAGCAGAGACTTTCAACCCTAAGACACTTTTCCTGATTGGTAGCTACACAATCGGTAGAGTTTTCTTCTTTCACTTGAATTAATACATGCTTCCTCTCTGGTGGACATAGATTGGAAAGAAACAAAAAGCTGCCATGATTCTTTCTTTGTTCATTAAATCATAGAAATAATTAAATTTTGGAACTTTGTTAAGCCTATTGCTTTGTCCCACAAAGTGATTTCCAGTCTAAATATTGGTTTTTAAGTGTTAAATAAAAACCTGCATTATAACACTGAATCACAGCTTTTAAAATACAGGAAAGGAAAGGCTTTTCTTGGAGGTTGCTCGTGTGCTTCGGAGAAAGGTTTATATCACTGCATCAAAGCTTCGTCTTTTGGAATGCTTGGGGTTCTCTCAGGAAGATATGCAGTGGTTCACATTTAATGAACAAGAAAGCCAGATCCATGTTGTACCTATGTGGACACTTGCAAGTTTCAAAAGACTGAAACATATAGCTAATCAATATGCGGTGAGGAGATACAATTATTTGGCCTTATTCTTTTCCCTAAATCGGAAAGGATATTATAATACCTTGTGAAAATTTCAACTGAAACTAGTCTAATTATTTATGAAAAGGATATTATGTCAAGTTTTACCGTACCTTTAACCCAAAAGTAGGAAAGGAATAGAAGATAGTTCAGATGCTTGGCCGCATGAAAAGGATTAGCATTATGAAGTATTTCAAACATGAATACTTCATAGCTTGATACATTTTGCACAATTTTATTTCTGATTTCAAGTGATATATTAATTAGGAAAAAGAATTATAATCTTCACCTTAACTTTTTGACTTTTCAGGGTCGATTCAGTCTAATAGTTGCTTTCTCTCCCACGGGTTGGACATTCGGTAAGGGGAAGAAGAAGTCTCCAGGGAGAAGATGGCAGCAGGGCACCATAATTAGGTATTCTCCAAATTCTATCAGTTCTTAGAAAGAACTCTATTACAACTTTCAAGCCTTGATCTAGGTTGCTCATGCTTTCTCTACCTGGAAATGGTATTCATCAGTTAACAATGTTGTTTTAACCATATTCAACCATTAATTTGGAATAAAAAGAACCTACAAAATTGCAGCATGTGCTTTATGACATTCGAGCAATAGAGAAGCTTTCAGGTAGTAAATGTTGCGTGAGGCTTGATTTCAGTTAGTATTAGAATTAACATAATTTTAATGAATTATGCATGGTTTCAAATAAGAATACATACTATGCCTTATTGGTGAAAATTTTGACTAAGATTCTAAGAAAGATCGACTATGATCCTGTTTCCAGGTATGAAGTGCCATATAGTGAGCATTGCAGCTTTACAGAGCTCAGAGAATTTGTGAAACTCTTATCTCCTGAAACCATAATACCAAGCGTAAACAATGATGGACCAGATTCTGCCAAAGCCATGGTTTCCCTCCTGCTGGATTGATTCGTTCTTCGCTCGGTCTGTCAATTAGTACTTCAGTCTTCTTCTGCAGCAGTTGCTTTTTAACAGTTACAAAGAGGTGTCGGGTTATGAGGTAAAAGAGAAATAACTTTGACAAAAGAAGAAAAAGGAAGAAGAAAGAAACAGCAGATGGAAGACATGATGACCTTAATGGTGACGATTATGAGGCAACGCAAGGAGAAATTGCATTTGCATGGTTTGACTTCAAAATGCATTTGGCTGTATGCAATTCTAATACTACTATTATACTGCCGCCGCGGTTTTTATACTTTGACGGTTTGACCTCTAGTCTTCCATTTTCATCACAATACACAAATTCTCCGTCCTTTCGTCGCGTTAAATCAGACGGCGCTTGCCAACCATTTTTCACCTTATATATACTAAATACTTCCACCGCTAGCTATTTATCTTTTTTTTTTGGGTGTTCCATCGCTATTTATCGACTCTTTATTATTGTGTGTATGTATGTATATGTATATACTTTTTGTTTCACAAAAGTTTCAATTATTATCGTACGTTCTTCGGTTTTTGTTGTTGTTCCTTTAGGATAATTGTTGAGTTTTTTTTTTTTAATTTCTTTAACAAACAAGATTTATAAATTTGGGTTTTGAGCACGTGCTTAAATTCGTGGCTTTGCGTCAATTTGTTTGTCTCTTCTTTTATAGTATATGTCTCGATAGTGTATGTCCAACATCAGTGGGGCACTCAAAAAGCTGATGGGATTTGTTCTTTTTATTTTGTAAGGAATTAATTTACCCTTGAATGAATCACTACTCTCTGTTTTTTTTTTTTTAAAATTACTAGTACTAGTATTTTATATTAATGTGGTTAAGTGTTGGATTCGAAATGGCGAATACATAATGAACTTGGAACTGCAAATGGCAAGGAAAATAAAAAGAAGATGAATAATAGTATTTAATAAAATGAATTTTTTTTTTGCAAGTATATAATAAAACGATTGAGAACGCAAGAAGATGAAAATGCTACTGGAGGTGTTCGATAAAGCATATCTATCGCGAAGGGAATTTTTGTGCTGACTGGTTGGCAAATGCTGCTTGTAGCCTGGATGATGAACTTGAACTGCTTACAGATCCGCCTGATGATATGAAGAATCTGATCGATGCTGATGTAAGGGGTGTAGCTTTCCCTCGAGGTTTTTTAGTTTATTTTTTTTCTTGCTTGTTTTCAAAAAAAGAAAAAGAAAATGCTATTCAAAATATATGTTGAAGATAATTCCATAACACTAATATAACTAAAAAATAAAATAATATAATGACAACACAAAAGGAAACCGGGCAAATTGAACTAGACATGTAGAGCGAGTGTCACGATCAAAGGATTAGAATCGCATAATGCATCTCGAAGCATTTTCCTATCCGAAATTATGACTTACGAGATCAGAATCAGGCTATACCAAAAAAAATAAAAAACCCTACATCGATCTGGTATATATATAGTTGTTGATATATATACTTAACAGTAGTATTTTTTACCGAGTCAAATTTCGTTTCAAGTTTTGAGTTGAATTTAATTTGAGGCAGTAAGGCAGTAACTCGCAAGCTGTACTATGATCTATATTTTTCCTCCATTAATTAATTATTAAATCCCACGTGGGGAAAATTAAGTAAAAAAAAAAGGAGAAGAAAGAGAGTTGCAAGTGGCAACCATCCAAAAGTCATCATGTCCATGTTTATATACCCTCAAGATTCATTCCCCCGTATATATATCTAAAATCTAATTGGTTCAAAGTTTATAATTTGAATATCCTTCTTCATGAATTTCCTGGAAAAAGATCTTGCACCAGCTACCTACCTGAAGGAATACAAGGAAGAAGAAAGCAATGTCAATGCCAATATTTTATTTTTCGAAAAATAGAATTATATTCATTTATAATTATTTCAATTTCAATTGTTGAGATATACATTGTATAATATATATAATAATATATATCCCACCAAGAAAAAATATAATGGTTTCCTACTACTCTCCATATGCATATACAGAGTTATACACTATTAATTGCTCGGTATTTTTAGGAGTACAAACTAACTATACAGGAAAACGGATCAAAAAATTGGACTGCACGTTCCCCCCTTGATGTCTAATTTAGCTGGAACAAAAAAATCAGTGACCCTGGCAGCTAAAATTCACCAAAAAAATCCTGATTAACCAGCTAAAATAAAAATTAATTAGAAGTTCCAAAGAAACGATGACTGTGAAAAAGCGTCGCCACCGTTTTGATCATCATCATCAACGTCGTCAGGCGGAGGAGGTGGAGGGTAGAGTCCTGGATAAAACCCATAACCAGACGTTGACATTTCTTGATTGGTGTCCAACATGCTCAAAAACGACGTCCAATCCATCATTTCAGAGCTCTCAACTTGCATTGTTGGCGCTCCCCCATCTGACAACGACACCGAAGACGACGTCGTTGAGCCCACATTGTTATGAGATTCATTTGAAGAACTAATAACATTATTATTGTTATTATTATTATTATTCTGGTTAGCAAACCTAGCTGCCACCGCTTGAATCTCTTGCGGGTTTAGGGACCGCCCTTGGACGATATCGGGTGGGTTGTTATCGGGGAAATTGAACTTAGCATCGCGGCCGCGTAAACAAAAAAGAGCGGCGTCGAACGCCTTGGCTGCTTTCTCCGCCGAGTCGTAAGAACCTAACCAAATACGCTCACGGCTGTTCGGAAGTCGAATTTCCGACACATATTTCCCCCATTTCCTCTTCCTTACACCCTTGTACTTGCAACTACTACTACTACTACTAGTCGCGTTGTTGTCTAAGCCATTTTCCGTAGGAGATGATGCTGGTGTGCTGTTGCTGCTTGGCTTCACCATTTTTTAAACTTTTGGTCGAGAAGATTCGAAGGTCCCCTGAGATTGTGACTCAGAAAATTTAAAATTATTGTGGGCTTCCGAGAATGAAAATGGCGGCTCTATGAGAGTTATATATATAGGGAGGTTTTTTTGACAAACACTTGGGGGGAGTGGCTTTTGTTGAAGGATAATAAGCGCGTTGAAGAGGAGTAAGGATCGATATCAGATACGTGGCGCCTCTTTGGCGGGGCCAAACCCAATTAGAAACGCGGTAGGGACCGTTGGCGAAAACCACGTGCAATATTGATGTTTTTTTATTTTTTCAATATATTTAAGGAGTAGACTGTAGACTGTAGAGAGTATTTTTGTTGTTTCATTTTTCTTTTCTGTCAGTCAGTTTGGTCTTTTAATTAGACTTTTATTCCTTTTGAAGTACAGATAATTAATTATTACTACTATTACTCCATATAAGTAGTATATAATCAAAGTCTAATTAAGACTTAATTAAGTCTTAATTAAGCTGAGACAGTAGAAGAAGAGTTGGAGGAATATTGGTCGGTCACAACAACGAGGATGTTTCCTTATTACGTGATGGATTTCAGGATTCTATTAACAGTATACCTTAGACGTGTTTGAAGAAGATGCACTGCTTCGGTTTTACTAGAAACAGAATTAGCAAGTTTGAATGTTTGATTCAATGAGGCATGATTCTATGAAAATTCTTGAATTTAAATTCAAACAATAGTTTCCTATTATACATATATTCAACCATGATTTTTCATACACACGTGAATCTAATATATATAGTGTTTTTTTTTTAAAAAAAAAATTGGACTATAGATGATTTTGAAAATTCACTTTTGCATGGTTCCAAGTAGGGGTGTAATCGAGTCGAGTCAAGTCGAATAGTGAGCTACTCGAACTCGACACAAAAAACCGAGCTCGATACTCGACTCGAGCTCGATCGAGTTTTGACCATCGAGCTTTAGTTCGGCTCGAATCAAGTATCGAGCAACTCGAGCTCGGCTCGACAAGTTTGATACTTAATTAAAAAATTAAAAAAAAAAACTTATTTTCAGCTAAAATTCAAGCTCGAGGTCGAGCTCGATATGTATATTTAGGTAATTTTTTTAATTAAATATATAATATTATGTATATATATATTTGTATCGAGTAGCTCGACGAGTATCGAATCAAGCATCATTGAGCTCGAGCTCGGCTCGATTCGATACTTGAGCTACTTGAGCTCGAATTCGGCTCGACAATGACCGAGTCAAATTCGAATTTTCTTCGAATCGAGCTCGAGTAGCTTGCGAATAGTGTTGTATCACTTACACCCCTAATTCCAAGGCATGAAAAAATCCATTATGTCACACAAAATTAAATCTCAATTATTTACCTTAATACTAATTGCTTAAGCTATATATCTTTTTTGATTTATAGATATATTATAAATAGGACATTGCTATGCGTACTACGTACCCCTAGGCACACTACTCTTGTACACTATCATTTATAACCGTTGGATGTGGTCTTAATTTAAATAACAACTGTTGGATATAGATAATATAGTAAAGTAGTGTGGTTTATGTTATTGCAAATAACTTTACCGTTATATATACTACATATTATTTGAAACACCCAATGAAATTACTAAATGCCCCTTTTGAGGATCGATGAGAAGGCTCGGTTTGAACTTTTTTTATCCTTTTCTGTCTTTTCTCACTTTGTTAATTACCAAAAAGTACTATTAATGTTAACATTATTGCTTCAATTAATTGTGAATGCAATTAATTGTGACTTTAAAAGTAAGTTTATCCCATTAATGCAATATTGATTTTTTTTTTTTTAAAAAAAGTGCATTATTATACATTTCATGTTCAAATAGAATGATTATAGTCTTATTTTTCAAAAAAAAAAAGATTATAATCTTATAAATTCATGAATTGATGGTTTTTTCTTATATTGCAATATATCATTCTATCTTTATTCGATAAATCAAGCGATAACAACTTTGAAAAAGGGGAAATAGTATGACAAAACAACTATAAAAACTTTTACTTTCTACAACAGCATGTTTTAAGGTACTATTATATTACTTTGTCAGATTAGTTCTTCAATTATAAGACCTGTTCCAAATATCGAATTTGCTAACCACCTACTCACATATATCATAAGAACCGAGAAAAAAAAACTCTATAACTAAAATGATTTGTTAGCCACAAATCAAGAATGCTCGACGCACCAGCGCGAGCCGATTAACTTGTAAATATTAATTTCATGATTTGCTAAAGAAAACTCATATTTATAAGATTCTATTTCTTACAAACTTTTTAGTTTTATTAGCTACTTCGATTATATATATATATATATAAAATAGCTATTTCGATTAATTTGAAGTTTAATAAGTGTGTCACTCGTGCCTTAAACATGAAAAATCCTTTTTCAAGAAATATTTATTCCATTTGCAATATACTTGAACATATTTTTTTATTGAGTCTTGCAATATTGAATTTTTTCTATTCGACCCAATAAGTGATCCTATATTTAAAACATTTTTCATCTAGAAAGATCCTAGTATGAAATAAAACTCTTATGTTTGGTTTATAAATGGGAAAGAATGGACAAAAAAGGTCAAAGTATACAGTTCACTGTAAATACTGTAATATTATGAATCAAAGAATTATTTTTAAAAAATAAAAAAACGTGTGAGAAAGCCACACTAGCTTTGGTTGCCAATGGCCCAATACCAATTACAAGTGGGCCCCAAAAGTAATGTTGAAGAAACACAAGGGCCCATTAGTTGCCGATTAGGCTCAATTTTTGTCATCATATATAATATATATCCATATCTCCTTACGCTTTTTGCCTTTTTTTTTTTTTTTCCTTCTTCTTCTTGGACTAGATACAGGATGAAAAATTAAAAATGAAATTTGATTATAAAGTGGTTAACTTCCTGGAAGTGTCAACTCGGCACATCCTAAATCCTCTTGGCCAAGTCAGGGGGCGAAAAGATTAAAATAATAATAATCAAGTCAAACAATGCATGTATGCTTTGATTTCAATTGAGAAACTTCATTGTAATTATAATATTATTAATATATTACTTAATAATAATTTATTTAAACAATCAAAGTTTTGTTTATATTAGTTTTTTGGTTTAGATATACCGTTTGACCCATGCTGTAAGTGTTGTCCCAAGGGTTCATCTACAATAAAATATAAATTTAAGCATCCACCTAATTGAAAACTTTAACAGACAGAGGATTAATGGCCTAACTAATTACAACAAAATATATGTAGTTGATTAGTGTTATTATGGAGTCAAGTTGACTTCATTAGCATAGATGAAAATTACAATATCAAGCAATGGCGGAGCCATGATCCCATTCTTGTGGGCCAAATTAAAATTAATTATGTACATAAATATAGTATTTACAACCATAAAGAGTTTGTATCAAAAAAAAATACAACAATAAAGAGAATCGTAAGAGTTTTTTTTTTTTATAATAATATTAGTAAGAGCATGGCTAAATGAAGAGATAGAATTGTAAGAGCATCAAAAAGAGAGAAAGTTGGGGACAAAATATACAACAGAGAAAGAGAGAAATTGTGAGAGTGAAAGTTAAAATAGAGACAAGAAAAATTTTGGGGGGCCAACTTTAACTAAAATTGGGAGCAAAATATAGTTTATGTATATATATGTAACTGGTCCGAAAATTCTTAGGGGGGCCATGGCCCCCCTGGGTCTCTTAGTGGCTCCGCCACTGATATCAAGAGCAATGCCTTTGAAATTATAATATTGACTAGACTCTAGAGCAAAAACCCAAAATGAACTAAAAAAAATTAAGATTATATACTTATTTAAAATTATTTCTATCCGAATAGATTTTAAATTTATTAAGATTCATTGCGATCCAATGGTTAAAACTTGAGACTTTTTACAGGAAATATCGAGTTCGAATCTTGGGATGAGTAGAGTGGGATTCAGGATAGGAGAAGGCAACCTCCTATTGTGATTAAATATCGAGGGATTTATCTAGAAGATGTGATTTTCACGGTTTATATGGCAGCTCACCTTCTATCTTTGATTCTCATGCCAACTTTGGGTGACAATAAACGATGAATAGCAATTGCCAGGCAAGTGACCGAGTAGACTCCAGTTGACTAATATACATGACAGGGAGTTCTAAGGTACTACTATGGTCTTGAGTAGCTAGGAATATTTATTTTTTGGCAAATGCAAAAATGGGTTTTTCCCCATTTTCCAAAGTCGGAGGTTGATGAAAATAAGTTGAGTTTGCTAGAGCTAGAGAATTGGATTTACGCGTTTTTGAAGTGAGACTGGTAATCTTAGTCTTAGGGTATATATATAAATGTGATACTAATAAAAGTATGATTTTTGGTACCTTCATAACAATAAAAACTTTGGTTAAAACATGTTGAAAAACAAAAGTCATTGTTGGGTGCTTACCTGCCTACTGCCCTACTATTACTTTGGCTTAGCTATACATGTGCCACCCAAAGCCAACAACCACTTCACTCACAGTCACAGGTAAAACTCGGTGTTTTCATTTCAGTTAATTTAGTGCATGCCATTTTTTTGGGGGGCTTACGCTGAACCCTGGCACCCCGGAATGGGAAATGTCCAAGGAGTAAAATAAAATATATAGTAGACACAGCTGTCCAAAACTTTTACCTTTTGTCAAATTCTTACTACTATGATAATTTTCTTTTTGTTGTTCAAAGTCTTACTAGTTACTACTATGATTTAATATATTTTTTTTGGTGAAATATTGAACACTATCATTATTGTTTAGCAAGATTTATGGGTTTGTGTAGAAATCTCATATATGTCCATTTCAAATTTAAATTTTATGAATAACATAAGATATCGAGACAATTCTCCCACTCGGATTTCTGATATAACTCAATTTTGAATAATGTAAAATTCCATACAACTATCATATATAAGGTTGTTGCATAAAAACAAATTAATTTAGCAAATGGTTTGACACTTGTTATCCTTAAATAAGATCTAAAATTCAAGTTTTGTGAATGAAGAAAACCATTGTTGAAAGAACTTTACCCTCATAGTGGGTCAACCTAGCTTGGGCGCGGCCTTTGGATTGAGTTATTGAGTATGCTAAACCAAGTTTCCAATCCAATAGGACAGCTCAATCTTCCTTCCACCTATTTATCATGGCAATATACTTTTTTTTTTGGTTCAAATCATGGCAATACTTGAGTTCCTAGTTTCTTTAGACTCCATTAAATTGTTTTTCTATTGAATTCATTAAATTGTTCTTCTTAAGTTTTGCTTAAAAGTGTAAAAGAAAATTTGCTTAATTAAGGAAGGAAAATTATTATTAATTTAATAATGTTTCGACTTTCGAATAATAATCTATTTTAAATATATTTGATTTATTGAAAAAAGATAACTTAAGCTTTTTTTTTATTAAATTCAGTAATTTCATAATTACTAAGATAATAATTTCAATATCTATCTAAAAAAAAGATAATTTCACAATCAAGGAGAAGATGTATTATTTAGAAAAAAAAATCTAAATTGACAAGTAATCACTCACTAATCATGGATGCAATATATTCAAACCTGATTTTTTGGACCGAATATCAAAATCTATGCTAGTCTGCTAGACGTAATTCAATGGGCCTGTTAAGTGACTGCTAGGCCTTGCCCGTGATTTTCGGGCTATAGCCATTTTGGGTCTCTTCTCTTCCAACGACTACCAGAATTTTATTTCCGGAAATTTAATTTGCAATAGTTTTTTCTTAAACATCACCTATTTCTCTCTCTACTGATTCAAATTTTCACTGCCTGCCTTTCCACAAAGCCTTGGCCCTTGGGAATTTAATCTTCAGTTCCAGGAAACTTGAAAAGGAAATCAAGCTCAAGCAATGGCGGTCCAATTCCTTATAAACCAAGTATTGTTAGATAAATGCGTTAGACTCCAGCAGGTACACTCAAATCACCACCAAATGTTTGCTTTTTTGCCTATGAGAAGATACTTGTACCAACAATCGTTATTTGGGTGGGTTCAAAGCAGACCAATGACATCCAGTAGACGAGTCCAAGACCGAAGCCAGAGAAAAAGAATTCACGATCTCGAAATCGTGAAAGAGAAATGGAAAATATTTTCAAAGGTATCGTTTTTGATGGAAGTTTTAAAGAAAGAACCCGAGATGATAATCCCTGTAAGGAATTTGGAGCAATACAGGAGGCAACTTAACTTACCGAAACCTCACAAAATAAGTGATTTCATTAGGAAATGTCCTAAATTGTTCGAATTATATAAGGATCAAAGGGGAACATCATGGTGTGGAATGACTAAACAAGCTGAGGATTTGTTGGAAGAAGAAGAAAGGTTGATTGACGAACACTCGACCAAAGCTGCTGAGTTTATTACCAGGATTTTGATGATGTCGGTCGATAAACGGATTCACTTAGGTAAGATTGCTAACTTTAGGAGAGATTTTGGTTTGCCAATTGATTTTAGGAAAAAGTGGGTGAATCAATATCCAGAACATTTCAGGGTGGTAAAATCTAAAGATGGGGTTGAATTTTTGGAGCTTGTAAACTGGGATCCTGCTTGGGCTATCACAGAGTTGGAGAAGAAAGCATTGGGTTTAACTAATGGGATCGGACGTGAACCGGGTTTACTTTCTTTGCCTTTCCCTTTGAAGTTCCCTCCTAATTACAAGAAGGTATATAGACATGGAGGGAAGATTGAGCATTTTCAGAAAAGGTCATATTTGTCTCCTTATGCAGATGCTAGGGAGTTGAAAGCGGGGTCTCTGGAATTTGATAAGAGGGCAGTTGCTGTTATGCACGAGTTACTTAGCTTTACTATCGAGAAGAGATTGGTTACTGATCACCTTACACATTTCCGATGGGAGCTTGTGATGCCACAGAAGTTGATGAGACTTCTTTTGAAGCATTTTGGCATCTTTTATGTTTCTGAAAGGGGGAAGAGATTTAGTGTCTTCTTGACTGAAGCTTATGAAGGTTCAGAGCTCATTGAGAAATGCCCATTGGTGCTTTGGAAGGAAAAGGTCTTGAGCCTTGTTGGTTATAGAGGAAAAAAGAAAGATATTCCTACTTTCAGTGACTTATCAGACATGGAGCAAAAATATTTAATTGAGGGTGAAACTAAGGACAGCATATGTGTGGAATTTGAGGAAGAGGAGACCATTGGTGGTTTAGAGACTCTTTCACTAGCAAACCATGATGAGTTGGAGATTGCTCATGTTTCCAGTGCATGCAAAGACACTGATCAAACTTGAGGTTATTCTCTTTTTTCTTTTGTGCATTCTATTTTTGTGTCACTTTTCAGTTTAAGTTTGAAAGATCCAAGGTTTATGAGGTTAATGCATGTAATTAGATTTATTTAGTGGAAGTCTCTAAGCACAACATGTTGCTACTGTTGTAACCATTTACACACATTTTACACTCTGCTTGTTAATTTATTATCTTGCTTGCTACTATAAATTGCCTGTCTAGAATGAGTTGAATAAATTTGATGTGATAGATGGTAGGCCCTTTAAACGGTCCTCAGAGCTCATGACTTTTGAACTTCCTTTGAAAAATGATTGGTTGTTCTCGGTACGCTGCTGTTTGTTTCCAGAAACTGTTGGTTACCTTTCACATTGGGGTACATGGACATCTAGTTGGGGTCTCAATTATATCTCTAGATTCATTGGTAAATTCGTTATTGATATCTAGCACAGAAGGCAAGCAATCAATATCCTATACCCTTTTGCTTGATTCTGATGTTTAAAGAATATAGAGCCGGTACTGGATTATGCAATTTAGAAAAAAAGTTTTCTCCATTATATTGAGCTTGCAATATCAAACATTTTTATAATTTAAAATTATTATGACATGTTAGCACTTTTGGCGATGGTTTCATTTGGACAGTATAGTAAGAAAGATTAATATTTCCTTTGCTTTATATTATACTAGCTCAAATTCAATGGTTTCATTTGGACGGCAAATCAGGTACATGTTTTTCTTTTAGATTGAACACTTTAATAGTCAAAGCTTTATACATGAACCATATTATATATCCTGGAAAAACTGGCTATTTGCTGCATAGTTTCTTATCATTTTTTTTGTTTGACTCCATGTTTCTTCAAATTATTGTTGACTTATTTTTGTTCTGTTTAGGCTATTCATCTTTCAAAATACTCCCTTTCCTATTCAGATTGTATGTTCAGCAACCAGATGGGTTTGTATGTTAACTGCTTTGGTGGATTATGGCAATTCAAATCTGCAAGATATGGTATAATAGCATGAATTCTCAATAGGAAAAGTCTCTTCAATTGGTCTCTTGTCCTGGGCTTTCTGGTGAGCAATTTATTCTTCCTTATCTTCTCTTCTACCGGCCATTTAATTTCGAGTGTAAAGTATTTGCTACAAGTCAACCTTATTAAAATCTTATGGCACCACTCATGGTTATGAATAAACCCCTATATGCCATAAAAGGGCAACCCAATTTTCCTTTTTGTTTTTTCCAGATGGGTCAAGAAAACTCATTCAACCAGGGAAGATTTACAATGAAGTGCCAAGAAACTCTCAGATATGAACTAGTGGCTATGGAGGACCATGTTACATTTTCTTGAATCTTAATTTGGCTGGTCAGTTACACAATTTCTTGGCCAAACTAGAATCTATTATACAGTTTATAGATGCCAAATGCAATCATGTTGTCTATATTTCAATGTTTCATTTCTCAAAAGCTTAAAGTTGAGGGTTCCTACTCAACGTGTCTATTGTGATGAATTAACTCCATCTAGCATAAAGAATTTAATTTGAAAGCTACTTCTATCCATTTGCCACCTTTTGCTGAATGACAACCTATAATATCTGGAACGAAACCTAAATTTTATCTAACTACTCTGTAGAGCTTCTATTTTTTTATGAAAATGACATTTTAAGATCTTGAAGAAAAATTGTGACAGGTTTTGCTTTTAGTAACTCTATTGTGTAGTCTAAACTAGCCTAGTTCATATTTGAGCTAAGTCCTCAGGTCTCACCCAACTTCTTTTAATGTAAATGGAGTCATGACTACACTTTTAATAATGCACATTCTTAACTGGCAGGGCCAGGAGTGAGATGCTTTCTATTTAGTATCTGATGATATGATCTGATACTTTTCCCCATTTAAACTCTATATAACTAAAAATGTATTGTATAATTACTTATTATCAGTTTGGTTTTAAACCTTATTAACACAATATTATCATTATCTTGAATTGTTGATTTTATAATGAACAAAATATTGGATAGAAGGCATGCTCTAGAGGATCAATAGGCATAAAATACACATATGTTTATCTACATGTTGATGGTATGCTCATAATCAACAGTGTCCCTTGTTGACCTCATGACAGTTCTCAAATCACAAAAGGTCAATGTTTTGCATATGAAGATGTGAGCTCACACATTGTATTAATTGTGGAATGTTCAATGGGCCAAGTTTACTTAACGATCAACTAGACGAGGGCTTAACTAGGGTATGTCTAGTTATATTTAAGACTATTAGTATCAACCACATGTATTAGCTGGTTATGAGCCCTCTCGTACTCATACAATTCTTTTTTGGGTGTAATGATTTTTAAAGGTGATTAGAATCAAATATGTATTCATTATGCATTTAAGAGAGTTGAAATGGAGCGCTAAAAGCATGTGAGGTCAATAGTGTAGCCCTTTAATATCTTAGGTCATGCTCATTTTTTAATTTTTTCCTTATTTTAGGAAAATAAGTGGAATTATATTCATATATTAGTACAAATTAACAGTACTAGCAACTTGTGATTGCATTGTCTTACTTATCTCTCTTTCATCTTCAATAATTCCCATCCATATACAATTTTGTGAATTAATGCATTATTGCTGAATAATTAACAAGTAACAGCAGGGACTAGCTATAGCAAGCTGGAGTTTTGATATTCCATCTTTTCCACTTGTATATATGCTATTGATATACTATATTTCAGATGACTTCTAAAGTGGTAAAACTAATTTGGAAGTGAATTTATCTTAAGCTTGGGACTGTATCTTCTTTCTCAATCATGATTTCCCAAATAAAGGTATGTTATATAGACGTACGGTATATATATCTTCTTTGTCTGCTTACCTTTTTGTGTCAACTTGGCTTATTAGAGTCTTCGTTATTTATTTCATCATAAATTTTGTGGATAATCATGTTCTGATCTGACTTCGGAGTAATCATCATTATTTTGGAAGTTAATCATCTCTCTCTCTCATGTTGTTGTCTTATAAATGCATTTAAAATGAAAGATCATGACAGTAAACACAAGAAGGGTATTATTATTAGTACTGATAGCTCATGTAGTAATTTATAGAAAGGAAAGTGATGCTTCCCTTATTGATTTATGTCCTCAACTTGTGAATAAGATATAAAAATATCAAAATCCAAGCAGCTGAACTCTTAATCTTATGCTTACTTTTGGAAACTATATGGCCAAAACCCATTTCTTAATTCTTGGTACAAATAACTCTTTAAGACACTTGCTAAAGGTTTTTACTTTTATCTTATTTCATTCTAATTAACTTCTTGAACTAATAGTAGTCAGCTTTTGAATTCATTTTCATATCCACCAGAAGAATCATGATCATGAAATGAAAGCCACACATGCATGTTGAAGAAATAAATAATGGAGTTTTTTCATATTCAATAGCCTTGTAGTTAGCTTATTTCCTACTGTTTACTAGTCCATATTTATTTGAAGTAAAGATGGTAGCTTAACTATATATGCAATGCAATAAGGTTAAAGAAGCTTATGCCAGCTGGTGGTAGTAGAGAGGAAGCGAATTGGAAGAAGCAAGTTGCTGCTTCCCTTATTAAGGCCTACAATCCCCCCAACTACTTCCACTGCTTATATAGTATATATATTTTTTATTTAAATTCCCATTTCCATAATTTGATCTCAAATTAAGGAAATGAAGGAAAGGATGAGGCCTTGGAACAAGACGTTCGCAACATCACATGAAAAGTACTTTCCGAAGACTCATGTCATAGAAGAAGAAACACAACCACTTTTATGATAAAAATAAATTTGTAGTTATATATGTAAAATTTTTTATTACGAAAGAAAGAAAACCCATTTGAACTTTGAATTGGACCAGCTTTCATTGATTGAAAGAATTAAAGGCAGTTGAAAACCTTTCAACTACACACCACCCTAAGTTGTTGTGAACATTAACTCTTCTCCACCCACCTCCTTGCCTCTTCCATTAATACATTTATATATATATCACTCCATTTTCCTTCACCTTTCTAATTATCCAAAACCCATCAATAATCTTGAAAACATGGCTAGAAATGAGCAAGATCTCTTGTCAACTGAGATTGTCAACCGTGGGATTGAGTCTTCGGGTCCTAATGCCGGTTCCTTGACTTTCTCCGTCAGGGTTCGACGGCGGCTCCCCGATTTTCTTCAGTCGGTGAACTTAAAGTATGTGAAGTTAGGGTACCATTATCTGATCAACCATGGCATATATTTGGCTACCATACCCATTTTGGTGCTTGTGTTTAGTGCCGAAGTTGGAAGCCTTAGTAGGGAAGAGCTTTGGAAAAAACTATGGGAAGATGCTCGTTATGATCTTGCCACTGTTCTTTCCTTTTTCGCCGTTTTTGTTTTCACTCTCTCTGTCTACTTCATGTCAAGGCCTCGCTCTATTTATCTCATTGATTTTGCTTGTTTCCGTCCTAGCGATGACCTAAAGGTGAAGTATACATCTTTTTCCAATTTCCATGCATGAAACACGTATTAATTTCTTGCCATACAAGAAACAGTAATTTTACATATCTTGATATATTTATTTCAGGTGACTAAGGAACAATTCATTGACATAGCAAGAAGATCAGGAAAGTTTGATGAAGAAAGCCTTGAGTTCCAGAGAAGGATTCTGAAATCATCAGGAATTGGGGACGAAACTTATGTTCCCAAGGCGCTTATGTCTAACGAGAACTGTGCAACCATGAAAGAAGGTCGCTTGGAAGCCTCGACTGTAATGTTTGGGGCACTCGACGAACTCTTTGAGAAGACAAGGATTCGACCCAAGGACGTTGGGGTTCTTGTTGTGAACTGCAGCATATTCAACCCAACCCCATCTCTCTCCGCCATGATTATCAACCATTATAAAATGAGAGGCAACATTTTGAGCTACAATTTAGGTGGAATGGGGTGCAGTGCAGGGATCATAGCCGTTGATTTGGCCCGAGACATGTTACAAGCAAACCCAAATAATTATGCTGTTGTGGTAAGCACTGAGATGGTTGGTTACAATTGGTACCCGGGCAAGGACCGGTCTATGCTTGTTCCAAATTGCTTTTTCAGGATGGGTTGCTCCGCCGTTCTCTTGTCCAACCGCCGCCGTGACTACCGCCGTGCTAAGTACCGTCTTGAACACCTTGTTAGGACACATAAAGGTGCTGATGACCGCAGCTTCAGGTTTGTAATTTCTTTACTCATTATAATTCCCTTGATTAATATTTTTTTTGAAATTGATGCTTACTTATTTGGGTAGGTCATTTATGTTATGTGGGCTAAGATTAATGCTAAATAAAAATCATAGCTTGATATGGGACCAATAAGTATTTATGACAAATTCATAATTTGCATGGACTGATCCAGTGATCACACACTAGCATTAAAATGACTCAACTCCCTCTTTTTTGCTTATTGATTTCCTTTTCCTATAAAAACTAGCCAACTAATTTTCCAGCCATGACCCCATGAAATGAAAATGAAACAGTGGACTTTTTGAAGGTGGTCCATGGGATTGCAATTAATTTTGTGTTTGGGACCATGTGGCTACAGCCTTAAGATAGAGATTTTTTTATTTATTCCATATATCTATCCTATTATATTTGGGCCCATAGCCTAGTCCATTGTGGACCCTCGACCCATTTCTATTCATGGCTTATTTGTGATAACCCAAGGAAAATTTTAGAACTTTTACATAACACAAACTTTTGATCATATTGAAACCGAATCATTTTTAAGATGTTAATGTTATTATATAAATTGAATTCAAGGCTTCTATATGCATAGACATAGTAAAATGGCTTAACTTTTTTTGGAATTGGTAACAAAATTTTGTGAATGTGTATATAATTATAGGTCGGTCTACCAGGAGGAAGATGAACAAGGTTTCAAGGGGCTTAAGGTAAGCAAAGATCTAATGGAAATTGGTGGCGACGCCCTGAAAACCAACATCACCACATTAGGGCCACTGGTTTTACCCTTCTCCGAACAACTCCTCTTCTTCGGCACATTAATTTGGAGGCACTTTTTCGGCGGCGAAAAGTCAAAAGCCTCATTGTCACCATCCTCAAAGCCATACATCCCAGACTACAAACTGGCATTCGAACATTTCTGCGTCCATGCAGCCAGCAAGACTGTCCTTGATGAACTGCAGAAGAACTTGGAACTCAGCGAGAAGAACATGGAAGCTTCTAGAATGACATTGCATCGGTTTGGGAACACATCGAGCAGCAGTATCTGGTATGAATTGGCTTACTTGGAAGCTAAAGAGAGGGTTCGAAGAGGAGACAGGATTTGGCAGATTGCATTCGGGTCTGGGTTTAAGTGCAACAGTGTGGTCTGGAAATCCATGCGCCGTGTCAGGAAGCCTTCCAGGAACAATCCATGGCTTGATTGCATTGACAGATATCCAGTTGGACTTTAATTATTGTGTTTAATTATTATAATGGCTTGGTTGATATAATTAATTAATAATTGGTGAGCTTTTTTCATTTTAATCACATGGAATAGGGGGAGCAATTGCAAACAATGGAAGTTTGGGATATGGGATGGCATTAATTTGAAACGTTTTATTAAATGTATCAAAAAGTTGTTGAATTACTATATAGTTGGTGGCTTAGCTAAAAGCTCAAGACTATTGTTTTCTTTCACTTTTCTTCAACCTGGCAAGTTGCAATCATATTAAATATTTATGAAGAGAGACCTGAAATTCGGAGGTCCATTTTCAAGGCACATATATATATATAGTACTATTTATTTTAAGAAGCATTAAAATATAGGCCAGCTTGAAAAGTCGAGTACTCTAAAATCTGAGTTATATGCATTTTTGCGTTACCATTTGTAGAGGTCAAACATTCATCATATATATGGAGCAAAATTACTTTCAACTATAAAGTCATGAGCTTAGTATTATAGTTATTACTACATATATCAATAATCATGTCAAAAATCGATTTTTGAGTCGAACAATTAGCCATGGCGATCTCATCCAAAACTCATAGATTTCAAATCCAATCCATCCATCTCATTCAA
Source organism: Corchorus olitorius (assembly GCA_001974825.2). Taxonomy (NCBI): domain Eukaryota; kingdom Viridiplantae; phylum Streptophyta; class Magnoliopsida; order Malvales; family Malvaceae; genus Corchorus; species Corchorus olitorius. Next base: position 99,104 of record AWUE01017570.1, read on the forward strand.
CTATAGTTTTTTTTTTTTTTTTTAATTAAAAAGAAAAAGAAAAACGAAGTCATTGTTTATATTTTATGAAGATGTGGATCAACTTACACACCATGTATAAACAAATCAACTTGTTTTAATAAATTCTATAACTTAATTTAATTAGGAGTGATATTTTGCTGAATCAACAGTTAGATTTAATATTCTTTTATATGAATCATGTATGTAAAATTTCAAATTAATCTCTTTTTCATTTCAAATAGAATGAATTATCAGCCAAGTCAAATCAAATTAAGACCCTTTATCAAGAGTAAAAGCTCAACAAATTAGTCTAAATTATATATATAAATAATAAAAATGATAAAGATTGTTATATACTCATTTCTTTTGAATTATTATTAAGCATATATAATTAATTAATTAATAGAATAATGTTTAGAAAATAGTAGTAATTAGCTTAGGTCATGGACGCAGACTTGACCCAAACCAAGCCCCCATTATTTTACGAAGTCAAATACTTTCTTAGTTCACAAAAACGACAAATAAAACCCTTATTTTTTAGTATTATTGGATTTGTAAAAAAGGGAAAAGGGAAAAAAAAGAAAAATCTTGACTATAGATGGTCCTGGAAATGGACGAAACTCTACGTGAAAAGGGCCCTATAATTATGGTTGTTGAATGTTGAGTTTTCTTTACCTATGGAAATTCCACGAAAAGGGACATATTTTCATTTTTGTGTTTGAATTTTTGTTGTATTTGAATACCTGAACGTGAGGTAGCAGGGAATTTGAAATTGAAATGAATGATTTGGATAGTAAAATTATTATATAAATTATTATGTGATAATCATAAAACACTTGTATGATAAGTTTTTTGAAATCTGTGAATTTATATTATATATACTTGGTTTAAGTGGTTCGGCAATTGATCCCATTCAATATATCAAGCAAGTTTTTTTACCTCTTTATATATAGTGGGTCGACTGTCTCGAACAATATTAATTTATATATACAAAATACATAGTAGAAAAAAATACAAAATATATATACCTATAAAATATATAAAATATATAGTATGTGCATATTTTTTCTTATAATATTTCCACCTATTCGCAAACATATATAGGAATTTGTTATCAATTTTTTTTTGGTATCAATTTGTTATCATCTTTTACTTGTTATAAATAAAACAACTAAAACACCCAGATCCCAATAATTAGCTGCCCCAAATAATTACCTAAAAAATCCATATATCCAGGCATAATTAAGAAATGAATCTATTATTATTCTTTTTTTTTTTAAAAATGTAATTCTCATTTATTCAAATGAAATTACATCAATAAAACTCAAAATTATAATAAATCGAGAAGTGACTTCCTTCTTCACTTGTGGATCTGGATCTTACTTTGGAATTCGAGTCATCTTATCGATCATTCGAGGTCTCGAATCTTCTTAATAGATATCTCTATCATGCTCGTCATCCTTTTGCTTTCACCTTCGTTCTTGTCTAATTCGAGATTTTTATCAGCGAGAAAAAAAGTGATTGATTCGACAACCTCCTTTGATGGACTTGCAAATCAAAAGCAAAATCATCATATTCGTATGTCTAACAATTCTCAATCTATTGCAAACTAATTAAGAACACCAAACTTGACTGACTCCAAAAACTGATTCAACGTACTAAAAAACCCAAAGATCTTGAGACTATTAACCCAAACAAATCTAAAGATTTGTGGAATTTTATTTAAAAAACAAAGAAAGGAAAAGGAGATGAAAAAGATCAGATCCCTCCTCCTCCTTGACAAATAATGATCAAGAAAGGAAGGGGAGAGAGAGAGGCGACTAGGGTTTTTAGATTTGAATGTATTATTATTCTAAAATACCGTTTACTTCAGGTCTACTTAATTAATTAGACCTTACATATATGATATATGCATACATGAAATATTAAATCAGTAATTATGATATGGCTGCAATTTTTTTCCCTCTCTTTATATCGCATGCATGGTATGAAAATTCATGTATTAGTTAAGGTGGTTGTCTTCATATAAATAATTAAATTCTAATCTCTTAATTCCATCAAATTTATAAAAATATAGATCTTAATACATAGTTAAGACGTCTTTTTTAGTTAATATAATATAATAAAAAGTGATTTTTTTATAATATAAAAGTGAGTTACATATATATATATATATACACTCCATATACATATATTTATATTAT
>AWUE01017575.1:0-51247 GCA_001974825.2 Corchorus olitorius
TTGGATTTTAAGGATTTGATTTTTACGAGCATTTGAATCATGTTTCGATTTAATCGGAAATTAATTCGGAAAAAATAAAAAAAATGATATTAGAAGTGTGGAAAGCCCTTCAATTTTTTTGGCGCTGAATTATATATTTTTTATGAGTATTTTGGAAAAAATTTTCGGGTCAATTTTTAGTCGAAATCGTGTACTAACCATCACAATTTTCCGCTAAAAATGCGTTTTGGGGCCCTGGATCAGTTAAGCATGATTTTTGGCAGAAACACTCCTTGAAATATCTATATTCATCTATCTGAATCTCAGCCACATTGGATTTAAGGATTTCTTTTTACGAGCATCCGAATCTTTTTTCTATTTAATTAAAAATAAATTCGGAAAAGAAATGGAAAAACTTTATTAGACGCGTGAAAAACTGATTTTTTTGGCGTTAAATTGTATATTTATTATGAGTATTGTGGCAAAGAATTGAGATAAAAAATATTCGGGTCAATTTTAGCCGAAATCGTGTACTAACAATCACAGTTTTTAACTAAAAACGCATTTCGGGGTCTCGACTCAGTTTTACATAGTTTTTGGCAAAAAGACTCCTTGAAATATCTATAATCATCTAACCAAATCTCAGCCACATTGGATTTAAGAATTTGTTTTTACGAGCATCTCATTCTTGTTTCGATTTAATTAAAAATAAATTCGAAAAAAAAAAATGGAAAAACTTTTTTAGAACCATGAAAAATCTTTCATTTTTTTTGGCGTTGAATTATATATTTTTTATTAGTGTTGTGGCAAAAAATTTAGAAAAAATGTTTCGGGTTAGTTTTTAGCCGAGTGTATGTTAGAGCTTTTTGCTAAAAACGCGTTTCGCGGTCCCGTCTCAGTTTTGCATTATTTTTGATAGAAATACTCCTTGAAATAAATATATTCATCTACCCGAATCTCAGCCACATTGAATTTAAGGATTTGTTGAGCATCTGAATCTTGTTTCGATTTAATTAGAAATAAATTCGGAAAAAAAATGGAAAAACTTTATTAGAAGCGTAAAACCCTTCAATTTTTTTGCGTTGAATTATATATTTGTTATGAGTATTGTGGCAAAAAATTTAGAAAAAAATTTTCGGGTCAGTTTATAGCAAAAAATTATATATTTGTTATGAGCATTTCGCTAAAAACGCGTTTTGGGGTCCCGGCTCAGTTTTCCATGATTTTTTGCAGGAAGACTCGTTGGAATATCTATATTCATTTACATGAATCTCTTCTACACTGGATTTAAGAATTTGTTTTTAGGAGCTTCTGAATCTTGTTTCGATTTAATTAGAAATAAATTCGGAAAAGAATACAAAAATGATATTAGAATCGTGAAAAAACCCTTAATTTTTTTTGGCATTCAATTATATTATTCTCATGATTATTTTGGCAAAAAAAATTCGGGTCAGTTTATAGCCAAAATCGTGTACTAACCATCACAGTTTTTCGATAAAAACGCGTTTCGGGGCCCCGACTCAGTTTTGTATAATTTTCGGAAGAAGGACTCCTTGAAATATCTACATTCATCTACCCGAATCTCAGCCACATTGGATTTAAGGACTTGTTTTTACGAACATCTAAATCTTGTTTCGATTTAATTTGAAATAAATTCGGAAAAAAATGGAAAAACGATATTAGAAACTTGAAAAACACTTCAACTTTTTTGGCGCTGAATTATATATTTTTTATGAGTATTTTGGCAAAAAAAATTTGAAAAAATTTTCGGGTCAATTTTTAGTCGAAATCGTGTACTAGTTTCCTCCCATTACTTGTTCCCAAAGAATTTAGGCCTATATAAAGGCTCATTTTTCCCTAACCCTAGGTCACACATAGACAGACATAGAGATACACGTTAGAAAATATATATTACTAGCTGCTACCCTATTTTTTTAGCCGCATAAGAGCACCTAAAATTGCCGTCGAAATCTTAAAAGGAAAATATAAGCTCTTCTTGTGAGAACTTTTTCTTCTTTGATGAATTCTGTCCGCTGGTGTTGAGTAATCACAGTTTTTCGCTAAAAACGCGTTTTGGGGCCCCGGATCAGTTTTGCATGATTTTTGGCTGAAACACTCCTTGAAATATCTATATTCATCTATATGAATCTCAGCCACATTGGATTTTAGGATTTCTTTTTACGAGCATTTGAATCTTGTTTCTATTTAATTAGAAATAAATTCGGAAAAAAATGGAAAAACTTTATTAGAAGCGTGAAACCCTTTAATTTTTTTGAAGTTGAATTATATATTTTGACTAAAAACGCGTTTTGGTTCTCGACTCAGTTTTGCATGGTTTTTGACAAAAAGACTCCTTGAAATATCTATAATCATCTAACCAAATCTCAGCCACAATGGATTTAAGGATTTGTTTTTACGAGCATCTGATTTGTGTTTCGATTTAATTAGAAATAAATTCGAAAAAAAATGGAAAAAATTTATTAGAAGCATGAAAAATCCTTCAATTTTTTGGGCGTTGAATTATATATTTTTTATTAGTGTTGTGGCAAAAATTTAGACAAAAAATTTCGGATCAGTTTTTAGCCGAAATCGTGTACTAACCATCAGAGATTTTTGCTAAAACCGCGTTTCGGGGTCCTGTCTCAGTTTTCATTATTTTTGGCAGAAATACTCCTTGAAATAAATATATTCATCTACCCAAATCTCAGCCACATTGGATTTAAGGATTTGTTTTTACGAGCATCTGAATCTTGTTTCGATTTAATTAGAATTAAATTCGGAAAAAATTGGAAAAACGATATTAGAATCGTAAAAAATACTTCAATTTTTTTGCGTTGAATTATATATTTTTTATTAGTATTGTGGGAAAAAATGTAGAAACAAATTTTCGGGTCAGTTTTTAGTCGAAATCATTTACTAACCATCAGAGTTTTTCGCTAAAAACGCAATTCGGGGACCTGGCTCAGTTTCGCATTATTTTTTGGTAGAAAGACTGCTTGGAATATCTACATTCATCTACCCGAATCGCAGCCACATTGGATTTAAGGATTTTTTTTTACGAGCATCTGAATCTTGCTTCGATTTAATTAGAAATATATTCGAAAAAAAATGGAAAAACTATATTTGAAGCGTGAAAACACTTCAATTTTTTTGGAGTTGAATTATATATTTTTTCTAAGTATTGTGGCCAAAAATTGAGGAAAAACTTTTCGAATCAATTTTTGCAAAATTTTAGCCGAAATCTTGTACTAACCATCACGGTTTTTGGCTAAAAATGCGTTCCGGAGCCCCGACTCAATTTTGCATGATTTTTTGTGCAAAGACTCCTTGAAATATCTATGTTCATGGAACCAAATCTCAACCACATTGGATATAAGGATTTGTTTTTACGAGCATTTGAATCTTGTTTCGATTAAATTAGAAATTAATTCGGGAAAATGGAAAAACAATATTAAAAGCGTGAAAAGAACATCAATCTTTTTGGCGTTTAATTATATATTTTCACTGAGTATTGTGGCAAAAAAACTGAGAAAAACTTTTCGGGTCAGTTTTTAGCCGAAACCGTGTACATAAATAATGCGTTTCGGGGCCACGATTCTGTTTTGCATGATTTTTGACGCCGAGACTCCTTGATATATCTTTATTCATCTAATCAAATCTTAGCTACATTTGATTTAAGGATTTGTTTTTACGTGCATCTGAATCTTGTTTCGATTTAATTAGAAATTAATTCAAAAAAATAAAAAACGATATTAGAAGCGTGAAAAGTCCTCCAATCTTTTTGGTGTTGAATTATATATATATATATATATATATTGAGTATTTTTACTAAAAATTGAGGAAAAATCTTTTGGGTCATTTTTATCATCATGGTTTTTGGCTAAAAACGTGTTCTGGGCATCGGCTCAGTTTTACATGATTTTTTGGTGCCAAGACTCCTTGAAATATGTATATTATCTAATTAAGTCTCAGTCATATTAGATTTAAGGATTTGTTTTTAGAGTATTTAAATTTTGTTTCGATTTAATTAGAAATTATTTCAAAAACTTAATTCAAAATTTTGATTAATTTATTTTCAATAATTTGTAAAAATTTAGAAAATTTTAATCTTTTCAAAATTAACATTAACATTATATTGCACAATATGTAACTTAAAATATGTTTCAATCAAAACTTCAACCCACGTATGGAATATGTGGCAAATAACTAGTTTTCTATAAGTAGGAGTAATTATTGTTGTTTTTTTCTTAATAAAAATAATTTTCTTGGATATATACTATTATAAGTCAATGATCGATCCATTGTGGACTAATAAGTATAACTTTTCTTGGGCGTTGCTTATTTATTTCCGGGATGTTTCTGTTTATAAATCGTGCACTGTCCAACTTGGAAGTTGGAGTTATATACATATATTCTTAAACAAAAAGCATCAATTGTTATTCAAGTTAAAACTTAGAAATCTACTAAAGTCAAACAAATTAATCTTAATTCTTTTACAATCTTGTCATCTAATTCAACAGCATATGCAATATTTTCACTATTAATTGAAGTAGTTGACACGCGAAATCGAGCAATGGTAAAAAAAAAAAAGAATATCGCAGTCAACAATAAAATTACTAAATATAGTTTTACTTACAATTTTTCCTTTATTGTCAACTCCATATGGGTACAATATACTTGAGGTTGAAGGAGTATTAATTTGATATATGAAGTCAGCCCATTAATAATAAATAAATAAAGAGACAGAACCTGATTTGTGCTTATTAATTTAGTAGACCTTCGTCTCTAAGATCAAAATTTTATATGCATTGACCTCAATCGATCGAGAAACACCAACACATGCGCTAGTCAAAACCTCTTTCATATGCCCATGGGAACGCACAAAGCATTCAAACCTGTCTTTTGTTAACTAATCCCATATATAAAATATAAGTAGCTAGTACTCATTCATGATAATCACAAATACGAAAAAAATTATATATTTTGAGGGAACTTTATTATTATAGATTAATAATTAGATTTTCTCAAAAACGAACGAAAATTGGTTATAGTATGAAGATTGTAATCCATTGTTAATTAATTATATATTTTATGTTACATATATAAAATTATAAGAAGGATATTGATAAATTAATGCAATTTGAGAAATTTCAAGAATTAGATCAAATATTTTCTAAATTTTAACAATATAGTAATGTTATATAGTGACCCTTTTTCTTTTTTTTGACAAAGAAAATTAATTAGGAGAAGGCGGAAATTAAACATATGGGACTATACGACTGTTGAACCTAACTAATTTCACTTAAATTATAGGGCGACAAACTTTCAAGGAAAATCCAACCGGTCATTGATTCCATTCCTCTAACTCTATAAATAGTCAGCTAAGGCTCTCAGTTCCAACACACCAAATTAATACAGGCTTATTCTTTGCTGCTAGCTAGTTTATTGCTCTTGTGTATCTTATTGTTCGTCATATTTATACCAATCATGGCTAGCGAGCAAGGCTACCTTAAATTATCCAAAATTGGGATTATTGGGGCTGGTATTAGCGGTATTGCTGCTGCCAAACAACTCTCCAATCATAACCCAATTGTTTTTGAGGCCACTGATTCAATTGGTGGTGTTTGGAAACATTGTTCATTTGCTTCAACCAAACTCCAAACCCCTCGATGTGATTTCGAGTTCTCGGATTACCCTTGGCCCCAAAGGGATAATTCCAACTTCCCTACTTACCTTGAAATCCTGGATTACTTGCATGGTTATGCTACACACTTTGATGTGTTGAAATACATCAAGTTCAATTCCAGGGTCGTCGAGATTCGGTACATTGGCGACAAATCCGAAGAGTTTGGTCCTAAAATAGATCATGTCGTGTCGCCTGGAGAGTTTGGTCCTCTTTTGAAGGGCCATCCTGTCTGGGAGGTCACGGTGGAAACTCATCCATCAAAAACTCTTGAGGTTTTCCTTCTTTACTTCTTCGTAATTGTTAATTTATGAAAAACCAAAGCCAAAAGTGAGATTTTGTGTGGTCTTTGCATATCTACTCTTTTTTTTGACATGTGCATTTTTCTTTATTTCTCTCTCCTGGAAGAAACTGACATGTGCATTTTAGTCAATGTTAAGGTTTAAAATTCTTAGCTAGACCTGGACGAAGTTGACCTGAGAATATTTGGTATCTGTTAAAAGTGTTAGCAAAACACTTCACATGATATTAATTATTACTGCTTGACATTATTTAGTGATTAATTACTGATCATCTTGATAATATTGGAATTCATGGAACTTGGCAGAAATATGGTTTCGAATTGCTTGTAGTATGCATTGGCAAATACGGGGATATACCAAGAATGCCAATTTTCCCTCCGAATAAGGGCCAAGAAGTATTCGGAGGCAAGGTCATGCACACCCTTGAGTATTCTAAACTCGACAAAGAAGCCGCCCGTGAGTTGTTGAAAGGGAAGAAAGTTGCCGTCGTTGGCTATAAGAAATCCGCCATTGATTTGGCTACTGAGTGTGCAGAGGCAAACCAAGGTATCCAACATATATAAATTATTGGTTTTTGCATCGATTTCAGACTATGCATGCTTCCAATGTTTGTTTTACGTATTGGCTTCAAAGTCATAAAATGCATGCTCGATCGGTAGATATTGAATGCAACGTGATTTTGATTAATTGCCTTTGTTTTTACACCTTGTATCTAATTTCTTGAATCGGCTGTTTTTGTTCAAAAAAAAGGAGAAGATGGACAACCCTGTACAATGGTGATAAGGACTTTACATTGGACAGTTCCAGCATACTGGATTTGGGGTTTGCCCTTTTTCTTGTTTTATTCAACAAGGTCTTCCCAATTTCTCCATCAAACCCCAAACCAGGGCCTTCTCGGGAATTTACTCTGCCCTCTTTTATCTCCCCTGGTATATATAATGATCAACCCATTTCCTTTAATTATTTCAATATTAATTTACCATCCAATCCATGCATAGCTTTTAATTATTTCTTATTATAATTTGCAGAGGAAAGCAGTTTCCAAGTTCATCGAGTCATATTTGGTATGGAAGCTTCCACTGGTGAAGTATGGGCTGAAACCTGATCACCCATTCGAGGAAGACTATGCTTCCTGCCAGATGGCAATCCTGCCGGAAAATTTCTTTTCAGAGGCAGACAAGGGGAAAATACAGTTCAAAAGAGCATCAAAATGGTGGTTCTGGAATGGGGGAATTGAATTCGACGACAACACCAAATTGGAAGCCGATGTTGTCCTTCTTGCCAGTGGCTACGAAGGCAAAAAGAAGATCCAGAATCTTCTGCCTGAACCTTTCTCTAGCCTCGTTGTAGATTCCTCCGGTATCATGCCACTATACAGGTATATATATAATACAATATACTAAATAATTACTAATTAAAACTTTAAAATATACTCAGAAATTAAAATTACTAATTTGATTATTGTTCTGTTAATTTTAATAGGGGAACAATCCATCCACTGATTCCAAACATGGCATTCGTGGGGTACATTGAAAGTGTTTCGAACTTGCATACAGCAGAGCTAAGATGCAAATGGCTGTCGAGACTTGCCGATGATTACTTCAGGCTTCCTAGCATTGAGAAAATGCTTGAGCAAAATAGCAAAGAATTGGAAATCATGAAGAAAACCACACGTTTCTACAAGAGGCACTGCATTTCTACTTTCAGTATTAATCATAGTGATGAGATTTGTGAAGAGATGGGGTGGAAATCTTGGAGGAAGAATAATTGGTTGTTGGAAGCTTTTGCACCTTACAACAGTCAAGATTATGGACAAGACAATTAAACTTGACACAGATTATAATCAGTAGTACTATTTCCTTATTATTAATTAGACTAATTAAAAGTCTACGGCTAAAGAATAAATTAAATAATGTATGTAGGGATTATATTTTTATATATAATTCCTCATCTACCTAATTCATAGATGTTTTGAGGTTCTATATATTAAGTTGTTTTTTTTAACCATTAATAAAATTAAGAATTTTAAGCTATACATTAATTCTTTCATGTGATTTTTTATTTTATTTTAAGTACATGAGGGAATTTATTAATATGTCGAAGTCTCCCACATATAATGTTTGCGGAGCGCGGTTCAATTTTATCTACTTTTGATGAGAAAATTTAATAAAGTTGGACCGTACTTATAACCAACATTATTCTAGTTATCATATATAGTAGATAATAGATATGTTCTAAATCATAAGTTACTCATTAAAGAAAACAAGAATATCGTTTTCTGCTGGTCATGATTTTTTTTTTTTTCCTTTTGATTTTTCTACACTAACTAAATGTTTTAAGCTGGACGTACAAATATTGACTCTTGGTTTCTTTACACTCACTAATATGTACTGTTCTATAAATGACAATTGACTCGGTATTAATCTCCAAAAATAAAATTATAAGGCATAAATATATATACCAAACTCAATCTTGAATTGAGTGAAAGGATCTCAATATACTTTAACTATGATCTTTAATTCGGATCCTATGAATGAGAAAATTAACTGTAAATTTTCAAAAAAAAAAAAATTAACTGTAAAAAAATATTCTTCTATATATGAAATCCGACTTGACTTAACTTAGAATTAATGACATGGATTAATGTGGCTCCGGATCCCATATAATTACTTCGTCATTGACTAGTTTGCAGGTTTGGCAGGTCTTGACGATAGTTTTGGTTTCTTTTTTGATTATTTGGTCATTGATTAAATATATATAGAAATTTAAAGGACAATTTAACAATTTCCAATTTGTGACTGGATACACTGAACCTTGAGTATGTGACATATGAAGATATACTAATACTATTATAATGGTACAAAACAAGAAATTTTTTTTTTATTTCTCTCCTATATCTAGAAGTTTGTTCTTACTAATACAACGAGGCGGCTGTATATACAAAATCTCGAACCAATTGAGACCTGTTTAAGCTGGAACGAGTCGCGCGCTTACCATTTGATCCAACCTCATATTGGTACAAAACAAGAAATATAGAGTTAGGTTTTATAGGGCAACGAATTTGATAACAAAGGTGTGCATGTGCCAGATTTGTTTAGAATCATGATGAAAGACCAGTTTGAAAGAACACAAGGATAGCTTTCACATTAGAGTCAGAGGTCTTCTTCTGTTCTTTCTTTAATTTGTTAATTAATCAATAAACAATAATAAAAGAAGAAGTAAACATGGATCCATATTAATTTAATTCTGGGTTGGTTAGTACTAATAATTAGATTAAACTGATGATTAATTGCACATCATTGTCGAAAATAACGTAGCACGCGAGAGAGATGAAATTTGGGGTCAATAAGGCATATGCATGTATAGAAATGGGAATTTGGCAATAGTAGCTTAAATACTATGTATCCTGCTGAGTGCTGGCTTTGACGCTTGCCCTTTTGCATGGCTGCTTTCCGACAATTGGACCGCTTTGCCTTGCAAGTTGCAACCCTCTTAATTTCCATCACTTGTAATTTCTTCGTCTTTTTTACTTTTTATTAGGACTCTCTTTCTTCTTTTTCAGTTTTGGATTACACGAGAATGAGGAGACTAGTTTTATAAACGCTCCAATATATTTTTATTTTTATTTTTATTAAAATTAATGATGAAAATTCGAATTCGAAATCTCTTTTTTTTATCTCATCCGCTATTCAGGATTTGTCTAAACTAATTCGAATCCGACCCGCGTCACGTACCTAATTATGGTGGGTGAATCAACCAAAAGGGCAGCTAGCTGCGTACTCCTCTTTTATATAAAAACTAACTTTATTTTGGAATTAAGGATATAGGCTTTCGACACACCACAACACATGAGATCTGTCACTTCTCACCGCCGATGCATTGGGATTAGTCTGGTTTAGAGTCATTTAATTCTTTCCCTTGTATATATAAAAAAAAGTTTGATTATCACAAAATTAAGAATGCGAATTGCCTAGGCATGGAGACGAATGCAGCTGTAAATTAAATTAAAAAGGTGAGAAATTAAAATGCATAATGATAAAATTGTTGATATTGGAAAACCGATTAGAGGAAAAAGCAAAGTCCTCTTGTGATACATTATTTTCCTCAATGGCTTGCTCCGTGCCACCTTACACATATTTGCAAGCCTTATTAAATTTGAAACAAAAAAAACAAAAATGTTTCTAAAATATAGAAAGCTAGCTATATAATAAGGGGGAGAAAGGGACTTAAAATGCAAAATAATGCCAAAGATTTGATTAATTAAAAACATAATCAATCCTTGTCAAGACAGCCAATCCCCATCCATTCCTTCAATCTCTCCAATGTCCATGCTGTTCATCACCCAAAACAAAATCAAATAAGGAAAAAAAAAGTTAGTGAACTCATAAAAATATTAAAAAAAAAGAAATTAAAAAAGTTCTAATAAAATTAAAAACTATTTAAAGCTATTATGGACTGATCAATTAGGCCCAAATTCGATAAGAATACAATATCCCAAACTAAAATGGGCCTATTCTTGGGCTCTTTTACATTGAATTTGGGCAAGGACATATTAGGAAAATTGACCCATTTCTTCTCAGAAATTGCACCTGCCTCTGAAAATTTATGTAAATTACGGAATTTAGAAAAACTTTCATAGCTCAATTGAATCCAATTGAGAACTCTAGTGTTTTCTATTCAATCCGATTGAATCCAATAGAATTAAAATTACCAAAAAGATATTTTTGATTTCTAGTAGTCGTTGAAATGGCGGATCAAAATCATACTAAAAAGTCCAAAACATTTCTAATTTGATTCCTGCTGAACTTTTCGATTTGAAAAATTGGATTCTTACCAAGGCAAGGCAGGATCCTGAAAGTAGTCATCAGGGCAATGATCATTGAAATGCTCATTTGCATTCAACCAGGAAGGAAATTCCATGACTGGATCAAACGGTTGAAACCCATCATCATCTTCAGCTTTTACTTCAGGCCCAAGTTCCATCGTCTTCAAGAACTTAAACCACCAGGCTGATGTTACCAAATTCATTTTGTCATTCCACTCCATTTGATGTTGTTCTCCCAATGATCTGATCTCCGCCATTTCCTCATCATCCATTGCTTGATGCAAGCCACCCCCACCGTCTGATTCAGTCAAATCAGCCACAGCCGTAGGACCCACTTCATGATGTGAAATTGCACCGGAAGGAATTTCTTCCGTTACAACCGATAAAGTCGGGGAAGATGATGATGAAGGAGAGGAAGATGAGTAGATTGATGGGTTGTTGTTGTTGTTATGGTAAAGGGTTGTGTCTATGTTGTTGAAATCGTGAAAATTGAGGTTTAGGCCTAAGGTTTGGTTTGGTAAGTTGAAGTTCAAACTGTCTGTAACAGAAGGAAGAGGAATTTGAGAAGAAGCAGGCCAAGAATAAGGATTTGGAGGAAGAACAGAAGGAGGAGGAGGGTAATGTTGTTGAGAGAAAGATGAATAGGAAAAATTGTCTAAATTATAAGGAGACAAGGTGTTTGTGTTTGAAGGGTATATTCTAGGATTTCTCCTAGACTTGGTCTTTGATTCTTGTTCAAAATTATGATGATGATGATAAGAAGATGGCTGTGAGAATTGCTGCAATTCTTGTTCTTGCGGTGGCTGTTGTTGCTGCTGCTCGGTGGCTTGTTTCATGGCGGCGCGGTGGAATTTTAGTGCAGTGACAATTTCTCTTCTTGCCTCCGCCATGTTGAGCAGCCGTTCTTGGTAAGGCCGGCTGGTGTGAAGTCTCCTTCGAACCTGTTTCTTATGTTGTTGTTGGGGTGGTTGGGTTTGCTGCTGCTGCTGGGTTTCTGTTGCTGTTTCACTGAAACCGTCACTAAATTTGGTCAAATTTTGGGAATTAAAACCCTCAGCTTCGACAGAATCATCAGGGTTATTGTTGTTGTCTTTGGGGTTCATGGTGTTGTTGTCTTTGGTTCTGGAAGAGGTGAGTTGTTTAACAAGGCTACGGATATAAGCACCAGAAAGTTGAGGCTCTTCTTTGATTTTGCTAATTTTATCAATTTCCATTCCTTGTTTTGTTTCTTGCTTGGAAGATCGACCTTTCATTTCTTTCTAACCTTATGGCTTTTTCTTCTTTTTTGGTGTATGACTACTCTTTCTTTTGTTTTGTTTTCAACTTAGGACTGTAGAGAGAGAAAGTTGGTTGGAAGAAACATGTTTTCTTTTTTTTTCTTTTTTGGGCTCAAAATATTATTCTGAAAGACAAAGTACACAATGCAGAGAGAGGAGCAGAGGGTGATCCGGAGTAGACCGGAAGAGGGTGTTATAAATACTAGCTGGGAACCGTCTAGGGTTTTTCAATTTTTTTGGATTTTTCCTTATTTTGGCAATCTACATTTGTTACCGTTTTCATTTCTTGCTTTTAATGGGCAGTTAGCAGCCTTCCTTTTACTAAACTGCCCCTCCTCCTTCCTCTCAAAGTGAAATAAATATGGATTTACCATGTAATAAAGGCTTTGAACTAAAACCCATTAGTTTTTCTTACAAACCCTTTAATATTCGGTAATTATATCGAGTCCCGACTACGTACTCTGAAATCAAGTTGTATCGGATTCCATGTGAGATAGGTTTTCCTGACACATATTTTCGCCATTCACAAATTTCAAACGTGAGATTTTACTTAAGAAGCATTATTACTAAAATCCATTATTACTAAATGGTGTATATGCTATGGTGTATATGCTATAAATGATTGGGTCAGTGTGTAACATAATAATAAAATTAATTAAACCAAGAAATAATTGATCATTGTTGAGTATGCATTTAACTTTTCACATTCTCAACCTGAAAATATTACTCCCAAACCAATAAATCTTCAAGATAACTTGATCAAACAAAAAGATGTCATAGTTTCAACTTTCAACAAGCATATATTTATATCCATGCCATATAAGATGTGAGAGGGTAATTTCATTTGCAATAGCATTTGCTCAAACTTACAACAATCCATGGCAATTTATTACATATATAAGCTTTGTAAAGTCTACTTGATAGCACACTTGCAAGAAAATGAAGTAAGGTCACTTCAAGTGGCAACAATATGATTTGATATTTATCCAATGCAAATTAAACAATTCGAGCAGTTACTTTAAAATTATTGAATTATCCATGACAAATTAATTGAGTGGCATGTATTGAGACAAATATATATACAGGAGACAACTTCACTGAGTCTTTAAAGAAACTTTTGTAGCTATATATAACAATATCAATCTAACTAAATAAACAATGTTTCTTTTGCTCTAAGAAAAAAAAAACATTTTTTTGTCATGCAATATTGTGTTACTTACATTATTAAAAGATGACATAATTTTGTTCGCCTGATAAATAAAAATGTGATGATGAATTTAAAAAGATCAGAGAATGGATGATTTGGTTGTTGGTCCTCATTATTTCAAAGGGGACAGCTTCTCTGACTCCTAGGGTGGGATTTATATACGAGAAAGATGAAAAAAGAGAGGAGAAATTAAATTTTTTTTACAAGCAATCTATGTTTATTGAGCCAAAGTGAAACGAACTCTATTACAATTCAAGTCTTATAAATAAAGGAAATAGATACTAAGAGCACGTTTCTTATTGTTTGGAATAATCGATTTGTAAGACTCGCTGCTTCAAAATAATTAACCAGGATCCAATATGACTAGTCACCAAACAAGCATTGATGAGAGCAAAGATTGATTAGTAATTGGATTGAAGTTTACTTTTGTAATATTTTTTTTTGGGTATATAAGATGCTGACAAAGTCAGCTAAGCTCTCCGAACAACGACACCAGCAATATCTTATTCTAACATAGTGAGAATCCTTTCAAACGACTCCAACAAAACCGAAAATCTCTGTAAACTACCCTGATCAAGATTGGCCAAGAAATATTCAGCATATCGATTAACGGGAAACATACCTTTGTAATATACTAATATCTTAATTTAGTGATAATATATCAAAATATGAGGGCATTTTAGGGCAAAACGAAGAGTAGAAGTGGGTTATTCTGGTATCTTGTCTGTAAGTACACAATGGGACCAGGCTATTGGAAAAACGTCAGCAAAAGCCTAATAGAGAAGACTGACAGAAGAATCTCCATTACTGTTGTAACCTTCCGTTTTTTATATATATATATATATTTGGAATTTGGAAAAAAGAAAAAAATTTAAAAAAAGAAAGAGAAAAATTCCAATATTTCTGTTCAAAACAAATTGTTGGACATGATTTGAGTCTGTTGATGAAACAGAGAACTTGGACCTTTTGTAAAGGCATTCTACAGCAAGTTAAAGACAGGAATGCTCCATACCCATTCTTCATTTCTTTTCTCCCTCTTTATAAAACTATTCTCTCAGTCTTTGCTGTGCTGCCATTTTTTAATTTTTCACTAAACCCTTTTATAATTTTTACTGCAAAATTTTCTTACTTACTCCAATTGGAGGTGGCAGAGCCAGAGGCATGGCTTCTGCGGTTTTTTATCAGAGTTTTCAGGCACCAATAACAGTGAAAATAAAGCCTAGAGAAGAGATATTATTACTGCTGTCAAATGGTAGTAATAAACAAATAAATCAGCTGCTACATTTATAAAACAGTTATGTGTAGAATTAACTCCTCAGTTTTTATATTCAAATTTGGAACTGACACTGTTTGTTCATCCATGTAAATTGTTGTCTGTTTAGGGAGCAAAATGCAGCATTTTTGTCTGGTTAGGTTAAGTTAGAGAGAATTGAGAAGCTTCAAACCAATCTGGGAAATTAATAATTATTGCAATAAGAAGAATATTACTACTAGCTACTACTATATGTTTTGACTGTCTCAATTAATTATACAATTTGTTAAATTAATATTATATCCTACCATTTGATGAATTGCATTGCAAATATTGTACTATCTCATCAGGAAATCAGAGAAAATCATTCCTAAGTCAAGTATGCTTACCTCATCATTATGGCCTAAGGATATGGATAATGGAAGCTTTGAAACATTCTGATATGCTTACCTTTCAAAACACAACTTTTCTCGTTAGTAAATTATTCGTATAGAAATAATGCATGCTAATTAATAATGATTGTTGGAAAATTCCATCACTGTCGTCCTCCTAGGACGGCATCAACTGTGGTGTGTCATCCTCCGGGCGGCACCGCGTCTAAATCAATTTTTTTAAAAAATTATTTAAAAAAAAATTTAATAATTTTTTTTAAAAAACTGATCTAGACGCGGTGCCGCCCCCGGAGGATGGCACACCACGGTTGGTGCCGTCTGTCATCCTTGCCTAGATCAATTTTTTTTTTAAAAAAAAATCTAATTTAAAATTATGATTGTTTATGATAATAATTATTGGTGACTGCCTTGAAAATTTGAGATTTTTAGTTTGAAGGTTTAAGGCTCCTTATCTGTAACCGTTTCACCACCGTTTTGGAACCAAACGGAGCTTAAGTGTAAACTCCGTTTCAATCGCTGTTCTAATAATCTCCTCCGTACAATATATAATCTAATCTGTACAGTGTAATCTCATTTATACAGTTACCAAATAGTGTCAATCGCACCACTACCGCAATGCTCTACTAAACGAAGCCTAAGAAAATGGGGATTTTTCTTTTCCTTTCTCGTAATCAAAGTTAACAATGTTTTAATGGATCTTAACCCAAAATTAATGTGGACAGAATTGTGTTAAAATTATTAACGTTTAGCTTTTAAAAAGAAATAATGTCAATAAATCCATACAAACCAATAATTAAGCACAAGGACAGAACATAAATAAAGGAGTAAAAACACAAACAGAAACAAACATGTGAACATGTATAACCATATGCTTTACTTACAAGTTACACCTGAACAGACAGAAGTGGCTAAGCTAGGATAAAAATAAAATTTCAGAATAGAAACAGATTACTGTATTATATAGAAATATAGAAGAATAAATGAATTATGGAGAGATAGATATAATAATAAATTATTGTGAAAGATGCAATGAAGGAAAGATAGAGATCAGAGAGGAAGCAGAGGCCTGTTCGTGTGAAGTGGATAAAGATGCATATGCAAATAGTATATGACTTTGAATAAGAAAGAGGGTTCCTGTTTTATTTTCTGAATCATGAGAAGAAGAAAAAAAAAGTAAAAGTAATAGAAAAAAACCCACCAATGGTGTTCATGCGCAGATATTGCAGCTCAGCTCAGATGAAAAAAGATTGGTTTCGACGAATCATATTGAAACAGCGCAACATCACCACCCCCTACCCACCATCCCTCCATCTCCTGCTGCTATCTCTCTCCCTTTGGATTCCGTTCACACTACTCTTTTACTGTCTGAAAAAAACTTACTACTCTTTTTATATCCCGCACATTTTAGGGGATAAAAACAAAGGCTTTTAATTTCTCTTTCTTTCTTTCTGTACAAAAATTTATTCATCCCCACTGTTTTTCTCGTTCTTTTTTGTGGAGCTGTTTGATATTATACTTATAATATAGAGCTGTGACCATGCAGCAAAACCAGGTCTGCTCTTTTTTTTTTTTTCTTTTTATCTGTCGTCTGTCTCGATTCCTATAGCTACTACAGTAATATTTCTTGGGGGCCCTTCTAATTAATTAACTTCCATTGTTAATTAATGTATGTATGTATGTATATTGCTAGGTCAATAATGTATATCTTTTACTGTTTCTCATGCATTTGGCCATCTGTATACCCCAATTTCATCTCCTTAACAATTGTCATCTAGTTTTCTCTTTTTCTAACAATATGGAAAATTACCCTTTGCATGAAAATTAAGTTGATCAGCATTTGAAAACAAAAGTATAACTGTAACTTTTTTTTTCGGTCTTACATGAGGGGAGGGGGAAGGGTGGGATTCGAACCCCTACTCTTCTGGTGAATTCCGCAACCTCTTATCACTAGACGAAGAGGTGGAGTTGAAAAATAACTGTAAGGCATAGGGAATTATTCATAGATATATGATTGATTTAAGTTGAACATCAAGTCAAAAATCAATCACCTCCTTTTCATCAAACTAAATTCACATCCATTTCTAGTTATATAATGTGATTAGCTATGAAAATGTGATGAAAATGTGTAAGTGTAACTTGGAATGGCATGGAGAAAATGGAGTGTGAACAGTTGATGAAACTTTTTTACAGATAATCCTGCTGCTTATTTTGAATTCTTGTTGATGATGGTATATATGTGGATAAACTGGGAAAGCTGCTGGTTTGCCATTTCACATTTCAGTAGAAGTAGTAGGTGAATGCATGAGCAGAGTCTTTTTTTTTTTTTTTTTTCTTTTAGAAACTTAGAAATAATTTTTTGTAGGAGTAATTAATTGTAATTGAATTGAATTGGAGTAGTGTCGTCTTGATTATCCAATTGCCTAAGAATGGGGTGGGACCGCCTGCAAAAGGACTGACGGACATGATGTGACGGGTCATAATCAAACGGCCATTTTCCACTGAGGGTGGGGGGTGGGAGGCTGACAAAGCGATGCCACGTGGTCAGGGTTTTGAGGATCCAATCAGAGGCAGGTTGCCACGTGGGAATGCACGGAAAGGGACAACATCTTCGCGCAGCTGTCCACCGCCGAAAAAGCCTGCACTCTCCCCTCCTCTCTCATTCAATTCCCCCCCTTTTCACCCATTCCCATCTTCTTCCTTTTGCTACAAATTGTATGATATTCATCAATCACATTCATTTTTCAATTTAATTCCATATATCTAGTTGATTCGGATCAATGTATATACTTCTATATATATATCTTCATTTGAGTTACGTTTCTTGTTGACGATTTGATCCCTTAATAATTGAAAGAACACGAACATATTTGCTAATTGGACAAAAATGAAAATATAAAATATTATCTTATTAGGATACTGGACTCTTAATTCCAGCCTATTTAGACCCTGAATCGGTCTTGGTTCAAGTTTCACGGGATGTGAGTTTGTTTGTATTTATTTATAGTATAGTTTATAGTTTGGGTTGAATTCTCATTTAGATATTTGAATGTAAAGATTTATTTGAATTGTAATGAGATTTCGCTGGATAATGTAAATAATCATGTAGTGGTGTACAAATTTTTCTGTGCGTTTGTAATCTCAATCCAAGAAATGAAAATGATTCTTTTTCTAAAAAAAAAAAAATTAAAACCCAAGTGCAAGTATGCACATTTGTTATATGTAAAACAAGGGAAAGACCAAATAAATAAACTCCTATAAGAAAACAAATTAATTCAAACCTTACAATGTCATGACAACTCAAACCATACTTTACCCTCTTCCATAATTCCAAAACCTCTTCCATAATTCCAAAACCGTTTTGTTTGAAAATGTCTGCGTGCCTATCTTCAAAATGATTCTTCAATATCCCAATTCTCCCCGCTTCATACTATATGTAACATATTATTATTTGAGGTCCTTTGTTCCTTGTAGTTTAAGTTATTAATGTAAGTTCCTTCCTTAAGTTGAATTCTACTATATATAGCAGAAAGCATATATATATATAACCATCCGGGAGGCCATATATATAAACCTGGTAAAATATAGTATATACATTTAGTGGTCAATGCCAAATGCCGTAAGAAATGGGTTTAAAATGGAATTCCAAGTTGAATTTGACTTTGAGCTCAATATATTATTACCAAAATGATGATGATATATCCTGCTTTGGCCTGCGCCTCAGCTCAGCTCTCCCCCAAAACATGCTGATATTTCAGTGTTAATAAATAACTCACAGGCGCCCAAACAGGCCACAGCTATATCTATATTACTATATAATTCCTCTTGATATATATAAAGTATATTGTGGTAAAATCAAATTAATGAATATAGAAGAAGATGATGCGCAGTTGCAGCCGGCCTTCACACTCCATTTACCCTCCAAAGTGTATGGTCACTTTCCGCCATAAGTGGGGGTGGGGGTGGCGGTGGGACCATTTCCATTTCCATTTTCATTTTTTCTTCTGAATCTGCCACCAACAACAACACTACTACTACTACTCCTACAACTATACACACGACTCTCTCTCTCTCTTAATTTCTAGAAACATCAAATTATTTTGATTGTGGGTTTTAATTTTTGAATGACAAGTTGCAGCCAATAAAATCCCAGCATTACCAATCCAAATTTCTCAATGCATGCATATGCATATGCCAAGTCTCTCTCTGATCTGAAAAAGAAGGGGCAAAAGGATGACCACGATGAGGGAACTGCAGTAGCCTGAGAATCCACCATATATATATATATCTCTTTTAATCTTATCGTTTATATTATAAATTTTCGTTTGTTTTTATCAATTTATATATATTTGCAATATATATATAGTAATATTATTGGAACTTGGAAGCATATATATGAATTAAATTATATTGCTACAATTATTTCCAACTTGAATGCAAGCACATGATAGCAACTGTTGGGGTGACATGCATGCAGCAGCAAGGAAAGGAGAAATATCGATATCAGTCAGGCGCAGCCGCATGCATGCATTCAAAGAAGCAATGGGCGATATCCATGACAATCCTTTCAACAGCGCGCGCTACCACTCCACTCTTTCTCCAATTTTCTCACTCCATATCTCTTTTCTTACTTGTGTTACTTAATTCTAACTTTGCATGCTCTTCCTGCTCTATTTTTTTTTCTTTTTTTTTACCATACACTAAATGCCACGAATTCATTGTATTAATTTGCTTGGTTTGGAAATTTTGTACCCAAATTTTAACGGGCAAAGGGATAAGGTACTACTATAGCCCCCCTTACAGGACAGAGAAACAGAGTAAAACTGTAAAATCTAGTGCTTAATTTCAATTCTGCTAATTAATATAGGATTATAAGTTATAACCTTGCATGAAAATTGAAAGGTAATGAATCTTTTCAATTTTGATTGATCTTTTTAATGGTTTGGAATTGTTGCAATGCACAGAAGTCATGATTATTAATTAGTGGGTTTTGCCAATACGCCGAAGGAACGAGGTAAGGCTTCCCCGAAGGTAATTAGCAAACTTTTGGCATAAAACATCCATCGCCGGTTTTGTTCTTTCTAAATTATAAGTCACATATATATAGAGATATCATTCAAGAAGGTCAAAATCATTTTATCGTAAAGCCAAAGCCCCCAATTATTATAAGCCTAATGTCGCCTACTTGTAACCGTAAGAAAATATTGCTGCATGTCCTTCAAATCCTTCAATACTTTGGGCTAGGGGATTTCTTGTAAGTTGTAACATTTCGTAACAAACGATTTTTTAATTTTGTTCTGTTTCCAATTTTTCCCAAGAGAAAGTGATTCTTCTTCTCAACACTATTGCTATTGTTTTATAAAGGAAAGGCCATATATAATGTAGTAATTTATATCTATAAGAGCTTACCAAAAATAACGTTAAAGGCCAACTATGTTTGGTGCTGGCGTAGCATAAGCAGACATTGTAGATGCATGGAAGTGACCGCCCGATTCCAAGACCCTAGCTCAAACAAAATCAAACATTGGATTCATCGGCAGCCCTTCATTTAACTTCCCGACCACCTTCTGACTTTGTCTATACGACTTTGCTATTTATATGAACAACTTGATTTGATTTTCTTCATCATCAGTTAATCAACTCCGTTCAATCTTTCATTAATTTGAGGGTACAATTTTCCATATTCTTAGTGATCAATCTAGATTCAGAAAACATGGCTGCTTTTGCTTCAACTTCAGCATGTCCATTGGCCACCCTTGCTACAATTCCCAGCGCCAGGGGATCTGGTTCTCACCACAAAAGCTTCATTTCCATTGTAAGTAATTTGATTAAATTACTCATTTTTTAGACTGATCATGATCTCACAGACTCAAATCCGTGGGAATTACCACTCAATCGAGCCTAAATAACTTGAGTTGCAATGTGCAAATTAAGACATTGATCCAAAATTATGTTGCAGGGAGGCCCTGTCTTTAATGGGTTAAAGCTTATTCCGAAGATTCAATTCTCAAAGGAAATAACCAAGTTTTCCACTCGGCCTAGTTGCTTCAAGACTGCTATTTCATGCTCTGCTGTGAGAAATTTTTAACTCCTCTCGTAATTTTTTTCTTTTTACTATCTTCGGCATGAAATCTGTCATAAATATTAAGACCATTATATCATGATATACATTTGTCTTTGGCTTCTATAGGCTGAACCTGAGACATTGCAAACGGTCCAAAAAACCATTGCTAAGCAATTGTCAATCGATGTGAGCACGGTGACCCCTGAAACCAAGTTTGCTGATCTGGGTGCTGATTCCCTTGACACGGTACATGATCTCAATTCAAGGCAAAATCCATCTATGTTTTTATTACAACCCCTTTTTTCTGTTTTCTTGCGTCATGTGCATATCCTGGTTTTTTCCTTCTCAAAGAGGATTCTTCAAATTAAAACTCTGTTCTTTGCTAAAATTAGAAAAGTTAATGCATGCATGTTGTTAGCTAAACTGTTAGGTGACGCTTGTCTCGACCCTGAGGTCTTAGGAAGTCCCACTGTATGTGCGTTTAGTGTGTTTCTTTATATCTTTGTTTATTTGTTTGGTGTCTTCTTGGATGTAAATGCTGCTAGGAAGTAAATACGGTGCAAATAGTGAATTATGGCCTTTGAATGCATTATTTTACTCTAGCCTTCGGATATTAAAAATTCCAACTTGTTTAACCGATTAAATGTATGATGGGATAGGTTTCTACAAGTTTAAAACCGGTTAAACATGTTTAACATCCAAGGGCTAGGAGTAAAAAAAAATGCATCCAAGGGTCATAATTAACTATCTATACCGTATTTGCACAATAGCATTTGTACCAAAGAAGACACTTATTTGTTTACCCTATAAAAGAAGAGAAAGAAAAACTAATTAGTAACAAAACTAAAAGCCTGTCTGAGAAAATGTAATATAAACCAATTTTAGGTGGAAATAATGATGGCTTTGGAGGAACAATTTGGGGTTTCAATTGGAGAAGGTGGAGCCGAGAACATTGCAACCGTCCAAGACGCTGCAGACTTGATTGAGAAAGTGAAGGCTGCTGCATAGGCCAACTCAGAGCACATTATTGTCATTTTGCGTTACAGATTTATGAAAACTTCCTTTCTGTTAGTTATTTCATAAATGCAACCAAAGAGAAAATTACAGTTGATTAAACTTTTCTGTAAGGTGGCAATTTCACTCACCCCTTTTTTACTTTTCCTTGATCAAAAGGGCAATTTTTGTTGTGGGGTGGTCCTAAATTGTAGACTGTTGCTTTGTCTCTCTGTTCTTTCCGTCTGATGCAAGCAAGAAAAAAGAAATCAATAATAAATTCAATGAATCAACTTGAGCTTTGTTTTTATACAAGCAATTTACAGCTTTGTCCATCAGAAATCTAGATAAGCATAATCAGGCCGAAATTAATACTTATCGCCAAAATCCTATAGATTATCAAGCAGGAAACAACAGTTTGTTCACCGAGTTAAATCCATTTGCAGGGTTCCTTCCCCTTCAATTGCCCTTCTAAAAAAGAATGATATATCATATATAGAGTCTATCATATAAAGAAATAAAAACCAATGTGTGCATTACTCAAAGGGCTATAAATCATGGGGACAACAATAGCATTCTAGAAAAATAGCACAATAGTCAGAGCTAGCCGGTAAAACACGGATAAATTTGTTTGATAAGAGAGCATATCAGTCATATAGCAGAGCATTAGCAATGAAAAAACATATCCTCTGTTCCCATAGTTATCAAGAAGATGATGATTTAAGCAAAAAAAGCTATATAATTGTTCATTCAACAGGAAAACACCGATAAGGAAAGTCTAGTTTTCCTTGATTTCATGGATTAGTCAGCAAAGAAATTAATATTTAATTGTATACACATTCATGCAGAGAAGTATCTGATGACTTTAGGAGCCTAGTCTATCTTTTTATATATATAATCGGAGTCTAGTCTACATTTTAGTTCCTCTGTTTTCTTTCAGTATTTATGAAAGCCCATCGAGCTCAGGTAAACAAACAGAGTTTTCTCATTTTCAAGTCTTTGTAACTCTACACACTATTTTCTTTTTTTCTTTCTTCTTTTTTCAATAAATTGAGTATAAAGAGAATTGACTGTCGATTGAACTCTAGCAGCTAGTCTTCGAAACGTCTGAACCAATCACTGATCGTTCTAGAGAGTACTTTAGTTTCATTCAACGCGAGAGTTTTAAGACCCTGAGCAATAGCATCTGCTGGAGTGTACACATAGCCCGCCTGCCATCTTGGTTCCTGATCAGGGCAAAGGAAAGTAAATTCTGTTCAATACTCTAATATTTATTTTTCCAAAATCATTTTACGAAAATGGGAAAGTTGATTCCAATCCGAATGTTTCCATGCAGAAAAATCTCGGCTGCTAATATTGAACCAACAGCTTATAAATATCAAGATGTCTACGAGTGTGATCATGACAACCCAAAACTCAAGATACTTCCACCCTCCATGCAGCCAAACATATATACAGACAGAACGATGGTGAGATGAAATAAGGCAGCGAGAGAAGAAGTTTTGCACTGTCGTACCTGTGCACATGGTGTTAAATGGGTTCCATTTAATTGGACCTTTTCAAGGGTCCCACCTATAGACTCCACACGAGGCTTCAATGTCTCTTCAAGGAGATCGGTTTCATCAATTGTGTCAGAGTTGAACTTCACCTAATAAGAAAGGGGCAGATTCACCAGAATAAACATTAAAGCCACCCACATTATCTAATTACTGAAATAGAGAGCTCATGCTAAATACCAGTAGTGTGTTTTGGACATTGTATTTGTTCTTACAACATTCACGGTTCTCAGAAGGCGTCGGTTTGAACTCTGATACCCCTTGTGTGACCTAAGATTACAGTTCAAAGTAAAAACCGACACTTAATGAGTTTAGGGCAGTCTCAATAACACTAATAAAAAGCTTGATGTAGGAAAATGGTCACTTCAAACTAGCCAGACACCATTATTCTCCTTAACCTGTATGCCGGCTTGCACATACATTTATATTTGCTCAAATCAAACTTTAGTTACAAACTTGAAGTTGAAATCTCATGATTCTCATCCAGTAAAATAGTCTAAATTCAATAAACTGATACTTCATGGCAGAAAGAAGAAGAATCAATTTAGATGCATTGGACTCAGTTAGTCACTTCACGTATAATCCCAGATAATGTCATAGCAGATCATCAATTAAATACCTGACCAAAAACTGAGGGCAACTGATCAACAAATCTGTTAAATGAAACTAGGACTTCCTGGTCCCTGTCCGGTATGATCGCTCCAGCTGTGTCAATAAACATCTTCCACGCATCATCTGTAATTTTATCCACAGCAAGGTACATTAAGGAAGGCACAAGATTATACAAAGGATAAGGTGTATCAATACAAAAGACTAAGTTTGAGTATGGATAATGATAAGATATCAATTAGGATAGGCTGCTAGAATAAGAGCAAAAAGAAGAATGTTTCAACTTTCAGGTTGGATTCCCATTTCAATTAATTAGCACCAAAAGAAGAGACTAGAGTTAGGACGTAAGTCACCTGAAGCACTCCTGGCCATTGAATACATTGGAGATGCTTCTACCACTGGCATCATCTGCCTAACTAGAGGCCCCAACTGCCATTAATTATCACAACTTTAGTCTCACATAGTTAATTAACTAGCATTCCTAGGCAACAAATAACCAGGTTCGTAAAGTCACTGCAAATTAACTTAAAAACAACATGATATATTTCTGTAGAATTTAGTAGTAACTAATAAGCAAGAACTTTACCTGCTCAAAGTAAGGCACTGCCTCTGTTGCTGGCCTGTTGTTGTATGAGATAATGGCATTAGCCTTCCATAAGAGACAACATCCATTGTCACACTCCAGGAATTGCTCAAGAAATTCTTAATTAACATACATAAAACTTCATAATTCTGCATTCTGCCTACACAAACTAATTCTATAATCAACTCCTTCAAAAACTGCAAACAATGAAGCAATAGTTGAGAGCTGGGGAAAAGAAAAGAAAATTCAAACCTTTGGTATCTTGTCACAGAAATAACTTCCTGTGAGTACTTGAAGAAGAGCACCATTGCTGCAGCAATCACAAAAACCAAATTAATCTTAAGCATTAAAAAAACTAAGTATTCTTAAATAATCATTAACAGGAAACAACCACCTTTAAAAACTGACCTGTGGCCAGCACTGAAAATTGGAAGATTAACAAGATCGTCAGGAGTAAGATTAGCATCTGGGAATCCAAAAGCAAGAATGTTGTCCAAGCAAGCATTGAACCTCTCATATACTTGGTTAGCAGCTTGTTCATGATCAAATGTCACATTATAAGGCACTGATAATATTAAAAATCCTTCCTTTGCTAAAAGCTCAATCAAGTAACTAACCACAGAAACAAAAAACAAGGGAGGAAAAAAAACGAAACCCAAAATCAGCAATACACTTAGGATTGATTCCAAAAAAGGAAATGAAAAAAATGGGTACCTGTAAGTAACTTCAGGGACTGCTCCAATGAAAGCCCCGCCCAAGAATTTGATGATCGCACGTGGTTTCTTGTTTCCCGGCGGAGGTATTACTAAACAAGAATCCAGCCTTTTGTATATTTTATTACTAATTTTATTATTGTAACTCGAGTTAGAGCTAATGTTGTTAATGAAACCAAGGCTGCTTCCTCGGCCATCGGAAAAAAACGGCCGAGGAACCAGAGAGTGGAAAGTGAGAAACTTGGTTGATTGAGGATTCTTGAAAGAGTGAAAAGTTGGGGCTGTAAGACTCTTTGGAGAAAGGAAGTTAAGCCGTACGCCTGAGATTGAGGAGGTAGCTAACTCCATTGTTCTTTGTAAGAAGAACTGTCGGAAGAAATCTGATACTAAAACCGTTTTTGCGGGACTTCAAAATGGACTCAAAGCCACGAAAATTTGGTTAATGGCTGTTAATTTGGAAAACTAAAAACGTATGTTAATGGTTAGGCCACGAATCAGGTTTCCAAGTGGAATGGAAATGGCCCATTGAGTGGAATTTGGGCTAAGTTTTGAACTTTGGTGGATTTCAGAAGAGTGTCTAACTTGGGCCACTTTTAACAAGTGAGTTGCTGTTGGGCTTTTGCACAATGTGAAGGGTTAAATTAAATATAATCAGATCACTATGCTTAGTGATAAGATTCAGTAGCGGTTCGATTTGGAAAAGTTTAGAATCAAAAGTTTAGTTGGGGTGCTTACAACTAAGAGCATTATAGCAGTGAAGCTTGAAATTTGCAACATAGTTACTACATTTCATCAGTGAATTCAAATCAATTCTCCCAAATTCATGTTTCAAAACATACCAGGCAGGAACTGCCTTTCCTCCAAGTCTTCAGGACAAGTTACTGCAGGTTTCAAACGGGTGTAATGTGTTTTTGAGCTAAAAGAGTTGCCATTAACCCATAAATCAAATCTGGATTCCAAATTCTTCCTTTAGTGATGAAATATAGGTGTTATCCTTCCTCTTTAAGTGTATCACATTATCTTAAATTAGCAGATGTGACAATCCCTCTATTGGTTCAGAATGCAAAACATGCAGCATATGGATCAGACATTCAGACTCATTGGAAGTGTTCTAATTTATCTAAACTCTAGTAGAATGTGCAATTGCATATATCCATTATCTTCTAGAGGAATTCATAGAGCACCAAAGGCCAGGAAACACTTTTGTAAGAACTTATCAGTTAATCATTGGAACAACATTACAGAGCTTGACTGCTTGAGCATATGTATCCTAGTGAAGCGGCTTTTAAATTTAATATTCAATCCAAGAAAGAGTAAGCAGGCAATCATGGTAAAAATGAGCTAAATCATTTAGATATATATGTAAACAAGAATTATCACCATCTGCATTGAATCACTTAGTCATATGTATAAATACAACAATGAACCATCATTAAAATAATGGAATTGGCGAAAATCCAATATGATCAAACATCTACACATACATGTATTCGCCACCACGAACAGCATTTGCAGCACCTTTTCTCTCTTCTTCTGCCTCTTTCTCCCTCTCCTTCCAGCTCTCATAATCATGATCGTCTGTTTTCAGCTCATATCTACAAATTGGGCAAGAATTGTGCTCATCCTGCCAAAGAAATCCATTCAATGTAAGAAACAGATAATCCACAATCTCATTTAATCATCATTACTTGAATCTAAAGTGCAATATTATACCAATAATCAAACAAAGATAATTACCAGCCATGGCTTTAGACAAGGAGGGTGGAATGTGTGCTTGCAAGGCAATTCTTGCATGCTATCTCCTACAACAAGATTTTCCTTGCATATTGCACATTCTGCTTCAGACCCAAGCTTAGCCAGGATTTCTTCTGTAAGAGTAATAATTGGAAGTTTGGCAACAACTTCTTTACTAGCAGGTGGTACTCTTCGGGCACCGCCCTCATTCTCCAATATCTTGAAAACCAGAGATTAATTTATCAATGTGAGTTACAAAATTGAATCAATTCTATCAATCAATACAATATCATCAATCATATTAGTAAAAATACCTCAGGTATAACAGTATCAAGGTGATTAATGAGCTGTTCAAGCACATTGGCAGCATTTTCAACTGTGTTAACATTCCCAGCCGAACCCTGAGAAGATTCAGCGGTTGCAGCAGAAGCATAAGCGTTCATGAGATTTGATGCGACCAACCATTGAGGTTGTGGTGGTTCAGGATCCACCGTAAGATGCCCTTCAAAAAGATAACCTTTGGGGAAGAAAAACAAAACAAAAGAGAGAACCTTTTTAAACATTATTATTCAACACTTCCAAAACAATTCATGAATACAGAAAAGAATTTGGGAAACAAACCTCTATTTTGGGGAGAATCCGATAATGGGACTGGGTTTTCTAATTCATTCAAGTGTTCCTTAGCCTGAGAAATACAATTCCTTAAATGACCCTTTTCAGAAGGATCAGAGACAAGGGATTCTAATAGCTCGAAAAGACGTAAACCAGCAAGCCAAAAGCCAGGGGCGGTGTATCTGGTTTTTAAAATAGTTGCAACTCGGCAAACAACAGAATAAAACTGACAAACAAAAAACGATCAACACGTTAAGATTCAATTTCCTCATTAACTTCATTAATTTGAAAGAAGGAAATTAAGTAAGAAAAAGAGCTTACAGATTTGCGAAGAGAAGGAGAGGCAGAAGGGTAATGGAGTTTAAGAAGGGAATTGATAGATGAAACTGCTTCTTCGAATCTCTGTTTCTTCCCAAGCTGTTTCTGTAATTCCTCTAATTGTTGCTTCAAGCTTGCATCTGAAGAAGATTCCATTTGTCTCGACTCGATAATTGAATTCTTTGAATAATTTCGTATTCTTCCTTGATCTTTTCTGATTTCAGAGTTGTGAATCGATTTGGGTTTTATGAGCAAAGCTTTCTTGGTCAGGGGGACAACCGTGGCGAGCCCCTTCTAATTTATATATGCATTTAAAATTGAAGGATCCAATTCTAGATGGGATAGGATTAGGCGGGTCTTCGTCTTCCTACCGACACGCTTTCTTCCTCTCCAGTCTCCACTCTGACCTGTTTTGGGTTACTCTTATTGGGCCACTCAAACTATGGATTATGGCGCAAGGCCTAATTCATTAAAAGACTATGTAGGCCCAGTTTTCTTTTGGCGTCAACTAGATAGGCCCAGTTTAGTTCTTGTTATTAGGAGTATTTATCTTTCCTGTGTTCATTTCCCAAAATCTTTTTTATTTGTTCGCTACTATTGAACATGATATTCATCACAAGATTCGAATTCGAGACCTCCTGAAAGAAATTCCGAGGACTTTTATTTTTTCTTTTACTCTGACTAATCTAAATCCGACTGGTGTCGCGCACCTAGTTTTGGTGGGTGAGTCTACCAATATTAATCATTGAATATTTACATTTATTCCCTAAGAGGTTTATTAATCATTGAATATTTACATTTATTCCCTAAGAGATTTAACTACACACGTGTAGTATGCTAAACACCCTTTAACTTAAAATGAAAGTTATTATTTGATACATAGTATGTGCATTTTTTTTACTGGTTAAAACTTAAAGAGTTGACATATACCTATTTCATAATTTCTAATCCATTCATTGAGTGTGAGTGGACACTTGTTAACTCTTTAACCTTACACGTGTAACCAGTTAAACTCCATTTACGATGATGGATGTGATAATTTTTCTTAGAAGATATGATAAGATGATGGTTTTGAAACTCTAATGAAGTTGATGATCAGCAATGTAATTTTAATGGAAAATAATGAGCAATATTTTGTACTCACTGTCTTTTAAGATGTAAAAGTTTGAAATTAATGCAAGAGGAGATGATCTCATGTAAAAGGAATGGCATGATTAAAAATTTAGTACACTGCAGCACATTTATTCGAAGCCCTGGCAACACTCAAAACAAACATAAACGCTCATGCAGAAACCCTCTCGGTGCAGTAACAGCTGCAACCTGCAAATGGCTCTAAACCTACCTAATACAGTAATACTTTGCCATTCTGGTATTGCCCAGATGAAGTACAAAAAAGGGCTTTCATTTGCTTCCCAAATGAAGATGAATTTGAGATGTTTTGATGCTGCTATAACATGAATTTCAATTTGCAGAAGAAAACTAAAGAAGTTTATAAGATAAACATAAACATATGATAAAGTTTTCCATTATAATATGCATGCAGCTTCGAAAAGCAACAAGATATTGGCTTTTCATCACACATTATTGATTGAATGTAAAATCTAATGTATCATTATAATACTTCATAAACTAACATTAAAACATAAGACATACAGAACAAAGCACAGAACAAAGACATACAGACATACTTCATGACAACAGTTGCTGGAGCGGCCATTCTTCAAATTGTCTTTCACCGAATCGAGTAAAAGAAATCTAAACATACAACAAATTGAAGTGCGATACATATATTTCATGGTAATTAATATTTAAGCACGATTAGCCGTCCGAATTCTTCAAGAAAATTTGAAGGTTAAACCCGATTGATCAAATTTTTCTTGAATGAGCTTCACGAAATGTTCAACCATGGAAGGTTTAAGAAAATTGCTCCAATCTCCTACCACTCCATTCCTGAAAAAAACACTATTTGGAAACCCCGAAGGGCTCTTCCCATTCTTGTTGCCCTCCATCTCTTTCAAGTTGTCAAAGCTACAGAATTTTGCTATTTCTTCTACCACTCCTTGATCCTCTTCCTCCTTAGAGAAAGGAAATCCCAAGAACTTGCCCAACTCTTTTACATGAAAAACAATGTCTTCCTTAAGATCCTCATACTTCAAAAACAAGATTTTGTTGGGATTTGTTTGGCTTGCTTTCCAATACCCTAACACATGATCAGAATAGGGTCCAAAGCCATGAATTCCTTGGCAGAACATCTCAAAACCTTCGTCTATTGACAACTGCTCCATGTATTCGGGTCGTCGGAGCTTGCCTACGAAATGCCAATGAGAAACGAAAACATCCATCGGATTTCTACAAACATACACAATTTTACATTTGGAATTTTCATCTTTGATGGAAGGTGGCAAAGAAGCGTAAGGGGTATGAGTTGAGAGGATCCTTGAGCAGTTTTCCAAATTGGGACAAGGGTTTTCTGAGTAAAGTTTCTCAAGGAAGGGTACAAGATTGTGAGGGCCAAAATTAAGTAGAGGGGTGTCTTGCAATGAGAATTTGTGGCGATTGGCAATAGAGAAAGTCAAGGCCTTGAGCCAAGTAGTGCCAGATTTTGGGAGAGTTGCAAGAATAATATGGGTATCAAAGGCTTGAAAATGTTTCTGAAATGAGAGCAAACCTCTAAAATAGGAAGGTGGACACCAAAAACCTTGATAGAAATAATATGATCTGTTGTAGCCTTTTGCTTTTGGGAGGGTTTCGACCAATTCTTGGAACATTTCATCATCACATGGCTCCTCCACTTCTTGGCTTGTGGAAACGTTGTTCTTGGAGCTAAATTCACTCGTCTCCATATTTAGAAACACTTTATACACTACAAAATAATGGACAATAATTATATCATTTTTCATATCAGAAAATCAAAACTAAACAAAAGGAAAATTTTGTAAAGACAAGAATACACTGGGGTCCGAGAATCCTTATCCATCACGCACTAAGATCCACGCCCCCAATATAAGATAATTCTGCCTGCTATAAGCCTATAACCACTTTACTTTACTAGTTTTAATTAACATATAAGAACAGCATGTAGATTAGACCAAGTTTGTATGACTAATTAACATAAACTCATGCTGATAATGTTGTTTACATAAATTGGAGAAGAAATGCATTAAGAATTAGTGATTTTGGTGAACAAATAGACAATATTATGAACTATGATGACAGCAGATATATAATAGAAATTAAACTAACCAAGCAGATATGCAAGAACCAGATAGAAATAAGCTTGATCTGGCAGTACCTGAGGAGTCCCTTTCCTAATATTATGAGGAGAGAAAAAGTCAACACCGATCTTAGATGATGAACGATGATCGGAAATCCCGAGTTGGAGCGATGATTGGAAATACTGAGTTGGAGCGATGATCGGAAATACTGAGTTGGAGATGAAATCCCTGCTGCTGGGAAAATGGAGAAAGAACAGAGAGAATGCGCGAATCGCAGGTGGAGTGTTTTTGAGAGAAAAATTATAATAAACAGAAAAATTAGCTGAGATTTTTGAAGTTAGCAAGGAGAAGAGCTTGAGGAGCAAGCTTAATTTGAAGAAAATTGTAAGCCGAGATGGAGAAACGGTGGTGGAATTTGGAGCAAAGGGAAAGAAATGAAATCTGGAAAAAATGGAGAAGGAAACGCAGAGAGAGTTCTGGTCGAGAGTTTTTTGAGAGTGTGATGTGAGAAAAAAATAAAGAAGTCGCCCAGAGTCAACTTTGTGTTTTGTGTTAGAGAGAGCTCAATTAATTAAGACAACGAGTTGTTCGGCACATGTTGGCGCGTGTGGCGCTCATTTCTTGTCGCCGGCAAGATAAGAAGAAAATGATTTTTTTAGAAAAACAGAAAAAAAAAATGGAATTTTTTTATTTTTATTAAGAAAAAACCAAAAATTAGAGTTTGCAAATGGGTCTCTGAAGTAAACTTAATGAGTAATTAGGTCCCTCAAGTGGAGTTGAGCAATTGATTCCTGACCCAATTTTTTTAAAAAATATATATATATATTTTTTTTATAAAAAAAATAACGTAGTAGATGATCGTCAGCAGAATTGACGGCATCACTGCTACGTCGGACGATTTAACGGATCCTTGGATGGACACTAACGAAAATAACTTAATTGCTAAGTTAACTCCACTTGAGAGGCTAAATTACATATTTTTTCACTTAGATATCAATTTGCTAATTTCGCTCCACTTCAAGACCAATTTTGTATTTTTACCTTAAAATCTTGGTACACTGCAGCGGCACATTTATTTAAAGCCCTGCCAACACTCGAAACAAACATAAACACTAATGCAGAATTCCTCTCGGTGCAGTAGTAACTGCTGCAACCTGCAAATGGCTCTAAAGTAAACCTACCTAATACTCTTCATTACATGTAGAATAATAGAACCAATGAACTGTAAGCATTGGGGCCACTGGCATTGAAATTAGAAAAGAAAATTTTTAAGTAAAGAGCCTTCTAATGGAGTAGGTAGTAGTAATTCAAGCAAGCAAGAAAGAGAACAGATATGGGGGGAAGAGAGATAGATCATAGATGGTATAGGAGAAGTAATCATACAGAAATGTGAAACTTGAAGAGACAATGCGAGAAACATCATGATCAAACTTTAGTTGCCCTTTGGCACAAAAGAAATGGTGGAACTTTGCAGCGTGCTTTTACATATAGCATGCTTCCTTCCATGGTCCACAATCCTCATTCTGGCATTTCCCAGATGAAGTACAGAAAAGGGCATTCATTTGCTTCCCTATAATGAAGATGAATTGAGATGTTTTAATGCTGCTATAACATGAATTTCAATTTGCAGAAGGAAACTAAAGAAGTTTAAGATTAACACAAAGATTTGATAAAGTTTTCTATTATAATATGCATGCAGCTTCGAAAAGCAACAAGATATTGGCTTTTCATCAAACAATTATTGATTGAATGCAAGTAGAGACAAATAACTTGTGCCATTGCAGGGCAAAAGGTCCACTGCCTGCCAGTGCCAAATCATGGATTTTCACATGATCTTGAGGCAAAACACCAAGCAACCTTATCAGCAAGTCAGCAACTTGGGAAAAGCATTAGATATCTTGATCACCTTTCTGTCAGTTTTGGATGTTCTGAATTTTACAAGTTCCATCTTGTTGGAAGAAACATTAGCATTCAAGAAACAAAAAGACTAAGTTTAGTTTATGTCAACCAATAGTATGCATTTATCTCATCATTCATCAATAATACAGCAGATTCCATTGCAATAACAGCCAACTTCTGTGGGCTAATTTGCTTAAACAAATTCAAATAAGAGAACAAATCAAATACTAAAAGAATACAAGAAAGGGCAAATAATTGAAGCAAGAGAAAAAAGTGAAAAAAAAATTAATATATAAAAAGAATATAAAAGGAGGAGTCAGTCACAAATCTCAATCCTTCAAAAGATAGCTGATAACTTCACAACCTGTTTTCATACAGAAGCTTCAATCCTTGGCTCAAAGGAGAGGGCAGACATGAACTCCAAGGCTTCACCACCATTCATACAACATTTGGGTAGTTCAACCCATTCATTAGTCACTAAATCACAAAGGACATAACTACAAAGCTCAGCAGAACTTAAGCAGATTAATATCTGATCACCAGCACCAACACAGTTTATGTCTACTTTCTTGCCATAAAACTCATGTGACATGGGAGGAGGCATAGCTGCAATCTGATTCCAACACTTTGTTTTCTCATCAAACTTCCACACCCTTAGGCTAGCACTTTCAAAAAACTCAGATAACACAACAACCATCATCTCTCCTTTACACTCCACAACATCAATGGAGTATTCAGAAAAGACCGGTAACAATCTCGGATATTCTGTGAAATTCTTGTTGGTGAGATTGCAAGCTACAACTGTTCCTGAGGAGCTGAGGAAATAAACAATCTCCTCACCATTTTTAACAGTAATAACCGATGAATACTGCTTGGATGGGCTTCTCTGCATGTTAGTTGCTACAACATTTCCAGCTTTACTAAGGAAGTACACGGCATCATCATCGTTTGAGTCGAATTCTGTACAATCATCTGCCTTTCTCCTCAAGGAAACGTCTTCTTCCCAGCAGTTAGAACTCGAATTATAAACTTTGAACGAAAGCTTTGGAAGATCACCAGAGACTAAAACAAGCTTGTAGGAGCCATGGTAGTTTGAAGAAGAAGAAGCATTCATTGCAATAGCATGAAGAGGTCGATCTTGAGAGTCTGGACCCACCGGAGGGAGTTCACGACAAGATCCTGTCACGGGATTGCTTACAATGTAGTTTCCAGACATGTTGCGGAAACAGACAAGTCCATTAGATGCTGCAACTGGGATGGAGTCACAGTTGCAGTTTTGCAAGAGAAGAGGCGGATGATTGAGCTTCTTCCAACTTCTTTCAGCAGAGTCAAAGATAACTGATTGATTCAGATTGGGATCCACCATGAAAAACCAAGGATCCCGTGAAGGAACCCTGGAGCAAGCTATCTTAAAACTTTCAGAAGCTGCAACTGATTTCCATCTCTTGCACACTGAACTGAGGCGAAAGAACGTTGAGGTTGGTAACCATGAAAGCACCCTTTCAAGGAGGTCTTCATTAAGTTCATCTAGGGAAAAGTTCAACATCTCATTTCCTTCTTCAGGAAACTTCCTTTTTTTAGATGGCCTTGAAATCCAGCCATTAGCATCCTCCATTGGCAGATTGTTTGAGAAAAAAAACTAAACTGCAATAACAAGAAGAAGATAACAATACTATTAATAAGAGGCCATAACAAATTATAGTACATATATCATCAAACCAAGGAATCAAAAAGATATATTGTTTTCAAATCCATCCCCATCATAGAGAGAATATATGAAACAAGGTAAATAAGGCTTGAATATCACATCAATTAAAGAATGGAGTAAAAATGACAACCTAACTAACATAGGCATTAAAGGTCCACACACATGACTAGAAAGCACTAAGAGGCTCTTCTTTTCCTAATCTCTTCTCTCATATTAACACCGAAAATTTAGTTCCTTGGGGAAAAGGTAGGGTAAAGATGAGCAGAAAATAGTACTACAATTAAAGAAGTGACAACATCATACCACTTGTGTTAGAACAAAAAAGGACCATTAAAACCATTACCCAATAGAAATTTCCTTCTTTTTTCCAATGGGGGCCAACAACAGGACAAGTTAGTTCCACCCAATTTTCACTT
This sequence comes from Corchorus olitorius, assembly GCA_001974825.2. NCBI lineage: Eukaryota > Viridiplantae > Streptophyta > Magnoliopsida > Malvales > Malvaceae > Corchorus > Corchorus olitorius. The sequence continues at coordinate 35,335 of AWUE01017575.1, forward strand.
CAATTGAATGCAGAGTAAATTCTTGGAAGGAACAAGAAAGTAACTTTAAAGAACAATAATTTTGGGAAACCATACATTGAAGAGGGAAAACTACAGAAAGGGTCAAAATTTTTAATGAAATCCCACCATCTATTCCAATTTGCACCAAACCCTTTTTTGTTTTCTCATGATTCAAACATAACATAAATACAAAACCCATGAAGAAAAAAAAATCTTATAGCTTTGGTAAAAACAACAAGAAATGAAATGAGCTTGACATGGAAGAAGATGAAAGAAGTAAATGTACCTGATGGTAAGAATTAGCTGAAGGGGGAAAGGAAAGCGGTTGAGAGTAAGACTGGTAGGTGCAAGTGCAAGAGCGTTAAGTGAAGCTTAGTGGGGTTTAAAAAGGGACACAAGAAGCTGAAGTTGAAACATGAAAACAGCCCAAAAGATAAAGCAAAAACAACAGAGAGATAGAGAGAAGCAGAAAAAGCAAAGTAAAAAAGGGTTTTCGAGGGGAGGAGAGGAGGAAGGAAGGAAGGAAGGTAGGAAACTTCCTTTGGCCTTTGGGTTAATTGGGTTTCTCTTTTTGTAAGCGTTGACACTATAGACAGAAGAGTGAGCGGAGCAAAGCAAAGCAAAACCAAAGTTTTTTCCTTTTTATTTAACAAAAACAAAAGTGAAAGTGAAGCCTCACACTCGCACACACGGGTGAAGAGAGATAGAAATAAAGCAAAAACAATATCTAGTAAGTTGACTCTTAAAACTCTACAAGACAGAGGCGTATAGTATAGGGTAACAACAGATAGAGAAGGGTGAATTGAATTGGCATTGGATTCTGGGTTGGGCCGACCCGTGAACTAAACAAAGCTCAAGGATTTTGTTTTCTTTTTGCACTTTAATCATAAAAGAAAGTGAAAACACACGTAACCCTGGCTGTATAAAAGAAGAAAAAATACATTAAAAAAAGGGCAAGAATAGCATTTTTTTCTATGTCAAAGGGGGGGGAGTTGAGTCCTCCTGACTGAGACTCTGGTGGGTTGCTGGCTGCTGACCTTTGTAAAGCAAAAAAGCAAAGGCAAATGGCTCTCAAAGCAAAGGGTTTTTCTCTCTCTCTTTGTTACTAGTTTTTTTGCTTTTGTTTTGGCCTTCCTCGTTGAGGAATCTTTCCTCTTCTTTTCTTTCTTTCTTTTGCCTTCTTTCCTTTGGCCCTTTGGGGCTTTGGTCAGTTTTGTGTTTGTTTTGTATTAAAAGTCAAAATGCCCCAGAAACAAGAACCGAATCAACTGATTCCTTCCCTGTATATTTTAAAAAAAGAAAAAATTCAAAAACTTAGTAAAAAATTAATTAAACTAAAGACAAAAAAGCCGTTAATTACGATTTCCTTTTCTGCTCTGTGTTTTCAGACAGAAGACTCGGATCTCGATGCCACCTTACTTGGGCGGGCCCGCATCTCCAAACCCGGCCTGGTTTTTATCAATTCAGCCCATTTTAAGGCCCGGAAAAGAAAATGTACTATTTCCTTTTTAACAAAATTTTATGTCCCTTTCTTAGTTTCCTCTTACCACTTGAATTATAGGTCAACAAACAAATTAAAATAAAGAAATAATTCCCTTTCATAACTATTTTTTATTTATGCTTTACCATATTTTTTATTTATGCTTTACCATAACAACTTTTGAGGCATCTAGATGGAAGTTGGAAAAGAAATTGAATTACCATAGTAAAATCCTTTTCCAATTAAAATAGTACCTATTGTCGTGAAATCTGAACATTAGACTATAACTTATAATAATTTAATTCTAGATGGTAGAAATGAATCGTTTATTTTTTAGTAAAAAAACACCGACAAGTGTCAGCTAAGTTCTTCAGGCAGTAACATTGTTAGCATCATGGTCGAGCAGAGGGACGGTAGAAATGAATTGTTAGTAGGGGTAAAGCTTTTACTAATGAATTGTTAGTAGGGGTAATTGCACCACAAGCTTAAGTCCTTCAACCAATGAGATAAGGTTAGTGTCCTCGTTGGGTCGTAATAAGAAAGGGAACTTAGTCGATGGAGTATTGTCAAGTTGAATGAAAGAAACTTAATATTTTTAAAATCGACTTTTATGAATAAAGAAAACAAACACTTTTAGAGAATTTTTATCCATTTTGGGATTCAACGTTATTTGGGATTAATCTAAACTTATTAATGTAAAATTGTAAAATAATAAGGATTTGTAAAAAATATATAGGAAGTATTGCGGTAACATTTTCAAATGTGGAAAGTAATTTTTTTAATTTTAATTTTCAAATGTTGTAAACTAAAATGAATTGAGGAAAAGAAAAATTCTTATCATAAATATCATTATTTATTATATAAAAATATAATTAAAAAAAATAACTCCCCGGTCCATAATTTCATAGGCTTGTAGCCTTGTTGGACTGGGTTCTTGATGCCAACTTAAATGGGCCGGAAATAGCCTCTCTTTCATGAAATATGGGCCGAAAATTGTCCGAATAGAAAACTCTTCCGGAAGGTCCAAGAACGGAAGGAAAATGGTAAAAAAAGAAAGTCAAACAGAGAAGGCAAATGGGAAAGAAAAACATTAGGAAATGGCAGATTTGTTGGTAGGCGTTTCTCAGTCGTCACTTCTTCAGCTTCAGCCAAAGCTTGGATCATTTCGAAGGCCACAGCTATTCAGCAATAACGGTTACGCGAGATTTGTCAACCGTCAGCTCAATTTGAAAGGGCTGACTGTCGCTAGGGTAGTGTCTTCTGATTCGAAAGCACCCACGCTTCTTGCTAACACTATTGAGACTGCCAAGGGAGGGATCGACATCGAGTTAGACACAGGAAACGGAGGAGGAGACAAGTTTGACGACAGAAGCGGCGGCGGAGGAGGCGGTGGCGGTGGGGATAATAACGACGGAGGTGATAGTGGGAATAAAGGAGAAGGGGAATTTTCGGACGACGGGAGTAAGAGAAAGATGGCTATGTCAATGTCCCAGAAGTTGACTCTTGGATATGCTGCTCTTGTCGGAGGTAAAATGCTCGTCTTTTCGTTGTTCTTGTTCTGAGTCGTTGTTTCAGCTTAATTGTTACTTCAATTATGTATTATCGGTGCTGCAATAGATTCCCTAGTTGATCCAAAATTGAATTTTTATGGGTAACAGAACTTTAGAATTGCTTATAAAATAGTAATTACTAATTAGTACAATTTTTGAAACAAAGGTGGTGGATATTGTTGAAACTTGAAAGAGCTTTATCTGCGGTACATTTCTAATTGGACTTTAGAATTGCAATGTGAAGGCATTATAGTTAACTGAAACTTTTACTTGTTCCTTGTTGTTATATATGTGTAGTGGGTGGTCTAATGGGCTACATGAAGAGTGGCAGCCAGAAGTCTCTTCTGGCAGGAGGATTGTCAGCTGCACTGCTCTATTACATTCATACCGAGCTTCCTACTCGACCAGTTTTTGCCTCATCCCTTGGTCTCGGTAAGTTACTGCCTTCTGTTTTTGAATGTCGGTGTTGTATGTTAATCTTGCTAAAGACGATTAATATAAATCTCAAATGATGGTTACAAGAGATAGACCTGCCAATTAGTGAACTTGACATTTTTTGTTGTCCTGTGAATCTGAATTGAAAAGGATTAGTAGTCAGTGGATTTTCCCTTTAATTTGCATCTCAATAAAATTTCTCGAGAGTGAAGACAAGATTGGGAGAGCATGCATTCTTGTTTGATAGCATAAATAGAACTAGAGGGAAGGAGGTGAGTTTTAGGTCATCTTTGACGGTGAAGTACTATGATTACGAGGGTCCTTAAGGAGGATTTGGCTTGCTCTTCTCTTCTGTTTCATTCTTCTTTTAGCTCCATGAAGTTTAATACTCGACTAATTGCTTTTATGACATTTAACTTGAAGGTATATCTGTTGCTCTTTTGGGAGTGATGGGTTCCCGTTTCAAGAAGTCGGGAAAAGTATTCCCAGCTGGTGTCGTATCACTTGTGTCACTTGTGATGACGGGGGGATACCTGCATGGCATTATGCGTAGTCTGCACTAGTGTGAGGCAGTAGTGATGGAAACAAAGTCCAAACATGAGCTTGTATGTTTACTGGACATGGTGTTTTGGTATATAGACTCCTTTCCTTTTGCTATGTCTTAACTTTTTAAGTTGTGAACTTTGTTGGACCACCATGCAATGTGCTTGGGTACCTGGTTACTTTGATATGTGAATTTGTTTCCCTCTAAATTATCCTTGTTTCCATGTGTCTTTAGTCCACACTCCCACCCAACTAACTTTCCAAACCTCAACAATTTTGGCAATTATCTCATATGTGATGTTGCCTTTCTTTTCAGTGTCACCAAGTGCTTTTCAGTTTTAAGATTCTATCTATTTCAAAAAGGGACTACTTATCCCGTTAAAAGATTAGACAATATCGTATCAGAAAAAGATTATGCCTTGTCAGCCAATTGTTGAATGGTTCGAGAATGCTTCATTAGTTGGAACCCTTGACCTTTATTCTTTGAACGGAAGGTGCACTCCCCTTTGATCCGTTGCAAAAGCAAATGTTCCATTCAGTTTCAGGGTAGTTGAGGCGTTAATATTTTCAAACGATTGTCTGCAACATGATTATTTAGATTTATGCTAGCACCACACTTGACACTTCAATCGATGTAGTCGCAATATAATTTTCCGAAACCACTGTACCCAAGAACCCCATCACGGTAATTCTGATAGAATATTACTGGCATACTGGCTAACTGTTACTTGAGTTGGTATATTTCATAGCACCATATCATTCATTGGATCCATAGGCAAGCTGAGGAAGATTAGTTCAAACTATCATCCGTCTATTTTATGTTCAATTAACTGAATTTACGGCACTAAAATAACATATATGTTCAATTAACTGAATTTACGGCACTAAAATAACGAGTTCTGAACTTGTCTCCTGATGCATAGGACCCTAATTGCAAAAAGTGCAACATTAAAAGATCCATCAACATAACACACAACCCATAGTCTTGACATTCACTGCGATAGATTAAACAGCGTGTTGCAACAAATTTAACTGATAGATACATAGCAAATCCTAGATAACTATAGTCAATTGTCAGGTAGATTAGAGACAAAGATAACTTCACTAGGTGCCCAGGTTTAAGAGACATCAGAACTACATCTGGAGGAAATAGGAAGACAAGTGAGAGATTCAACATGACATATCCCAGTGAACTTTTGCATTTAACAAGAACGACAAAGCTAGATTTAGTTTTTATCAAATACATTTATATAAGGAGTCCTGTGCCGCTTCTTAGGCAACGTGGGCTGGTGGAGCATTTGCATGGAAATCTTCTTGAGGAACAGATGATTTCTCAAAGCAGCCCGACTCTGGTGAAGCTGCAGCACCGAGGTTAGCTTTTGTGTCATCAGACATTTTTGGTGTTGATGGATTAGAATATGGGCTCTTGTTCACCAACCTGCAAAAAGAAACATGAACACACTCAGTATGCCTAGATAATATTCCCATGCTTGGAGTTAATTCTAAAAGGCAGTTGATGCAATACTATTAGTTAAGCAAGTTATGAACCTAGTTGACAATTTCTGCCCATTATCATAGTTACCATGACCCATATACCATCAATAAAGGGTTTTACAGTTCATTGAATAGACTAAAATGGAAGCACATAGGCTTAAACTTAAAACATTAAATGGTAGAGTTAATTCTACTTGACGATGAAAGAGAAAGAAACAAGGGACAGTAGTTCAGTATGGAAGGGGTACCTGTCCCTCCGCTTCTCAAAAAATCGCTGAAGAGAGTGTCTTCTTGCAATTGGTAGTTCTGATCCAATAGAAATTCACACAAACATATGAAGCTACATTAGCTAATAAGCACCAAAAAATGGAAAACAACACTGGCATTTGAACTTAACCATATTCCAGCTAAGTCATTTGATAGTTACCAGCTTGCAGTTTACAAAGAGAAGGCCTCTGAAGCGGATAAACCGGCGCCCCTGGTGAAGCCATAGCTGTTGCAGTACTCTGAAGTGAAGGAGACCTCGTAAGGACAGGTGAACTGGTGGCACAATCAGTTACAGCATGCTTCATGTCAGCAGATTTAGCAGCGGTAGCAGCAGTAGCAGCAATAAGCATAATCTCTTGTACCTAACCACATGATTCGTTGATAACTTTAGTAATAAGGTGTTATTCTACCAGAACTTAGATAACATCCTAAATATTAAACAAAGGCTGACCTTTTCCATAGGAATTCCATCAAACACACAAACTTGTCCACCAAAGAAGATGGTCAACTGGGATGGGGCAGGACTTGTGGTATTCAGTCCAGACGGCGGCATTGCAGGGGAACTTGTACAACGAGACAACAATAGTTTAATAATGTCATAGAAGATGGCACAATTATGACTAATGGGATCTTTTCCTCAACTCATGAGTACACATACAATTGAAAAGTTTACTAAATTTCTCCTTCAAAGAATTAATATAGTTGAACAAGATAAGAGTTCTAATACTTTCACAGAATCTAACACAAGCATCATCTCCATGATCAATTGAGCAAACTCTTGACTTTAGGTGTAAAGTGCACAACAGATGAGACATTTTCTTAAGAAATCCAAAGAATTTAAGACAAAAAAATACCATTTAACTATAAAACGAAATTTAGCTATATTTTTCTTCTATGTATGTCAAAATTTCAAAGTTTGGATTTCAAAAATTATCCAACCCAAGCATTCAACTGTTAAAATGAATAAAATCTACCATAGCCTACAGCATATATTATAAATAATCTGCTTTCTAGCCCAGCAGGCAAAGGAAAATGGGAAAAAAAGAGAGTAATTAAGCATTTAATATCTCTAACTGCTAATTATGGTAAATTAACTGACAATCTTAAAACTTTCCTTTTTTAGCCAGAAATTCAACTATAATTAAACAGCTATAGCCAACAAGATCCAGATCCGTAATTCCATAATTTCCATTTCCCAAACTTCAATTCCTTGCAAAGGAGTAATGAATACAATCACTTACCCGTTCTGGAAAATTTTCTTTCCAACAAAACCGGGGGTTTCAACAGATCCCAGCTTTCCTGCATCGTAGTCACCGACAACATCGCCGTTACTTTCTTTAACGACGACGTTTGGCTTGACTTCTTCGAGCGATTCAGCTTCTCCTTCCATGGAAACCAGATTTTCGTTCTTCCCTTTCCTTGACCTTTCCTTTCCTAGATAAAAAATTTTTCTTGCCTTGTTGGTAGCCAGACCAACATGTGATTAAATTTGAGAAAAGAAAAAGTAAGCGAAAGTGAAAGAGGTAATTAAAATCCGATCCAACGGTCACAGTTGGTTCTTGATATGGAGAAGATAGCCACGTGTCGAATGAACAGGGCATCATTTCTGTTGATGAATTAATTTTATCTATAGTTCACGACTTTTCAAAAACGCAGGGGTTGGAACTTGGACTTTACTGAAAAATCTGGACCGTAGCAGCTTACGAGGTACAACAATATTCATTGTACAGATTTACGACCGACATGTCACGTCATGTCTACTCAAATTGGTGGTTGGATTTAATTTCTAGTTTAATATAACAATTTCCCACGTTTTCCTTTCCCTAGGTTTTTTAATTTTTAACTTAAAATAATCTTTCTGGCTTTCTGCCCGTCACTTAAAATAATCACGGAAATGTTTCTCTCTCTCTCTCTCTCTTCTTAAATAAATTTTTATATATAAGATTCTTTTATTCTATGTAGGATTGGGCCAATATTTTGTGGGTTTAAGTTTTGGCTTAACATGGGTCTTTATTTGTCGAGCTCGATTGGGCTAGAGCCTTTTTAGGCTCTTCTTAATGAGTGGTTTTGATTCTTTTCGGCCTGTTAAATTAAAGTCAATGTCAAATATTTAATTTTTAATAAACCATGTTTAGAATATTAAAAACCATCATCATTACGAATATTACTAATGATGTAATGTTACTGAATTTATTAATAGCATTATAACTTTCTTGATAATGAAAAATTATTAGATGGGATTGTCTCATCACGTCAACCACGAGCCTAATTACTAAAATTATTTAAAAAATTGATAATTTCCATTATTGATGAAAGATTATTAATATAACTAACTAATCAAAAGTTTTTTTTAGGGAACTAATCAAACGTTAATGAAATTGTTGATAGCATAATAATTTTTTGATAACTTTTATATTGTTTCCAATAAACATAGCTTAGAAAAATTGATAAACTTGATAATTGATGAAAGACTACTAAAACTTCATAACATTTTTTCATAATTTACACTAATTTTTTTCTTTGGAAATTTTACACTAATTTTTACTTATAACATAATTAGTGTCTGTTTGGTGCACCGTTTGGGGTCTGGGTTGATCAATGACCTAAACGACCTACCAAACACTCTTTTAGGGTGGGATCAGTTGGCCTCCATTAAACACATATTTTACAATCACCGAGAATATTCTCATTGTACAGTAATGAATTTTATTTTTACAGTAACAAATCTAACCCATACACACAAAATAACCAATTTTACTCTTATCGAACCAATCTCACCGGTGTATCATGGCTTTTGTTTGAAGAAACGAATTAATTTATTTAGGTAAACTTAACATGGGCCAAAATAAACTATAGCGAAGTAAATGGGCTGGATTATATACATTTTCCATACCGTTTTCAACTTTTCCCTCCGAGTAAGCTGACATGGCGGGTAATTGGATCACATTCGGGTAGGATTAATGATTTGCGTAAAGAAGGAATCCGATCGCCGAATCAGACCGGATATATTAAAAATTGAAAAACAAAAAACAAAACTCAAAAGCTCTATTATCTGTTATTCACCGGCGGGAGGGGAAAGCTTAAAGAGACATCGGAAATGCCATTGGAGCCCCCGCCTTTCCAGGAAGCAGCACGCTGCGACGTCTGCAAATGCAGCTTCAATACTTTCAGGCGCCGGGTACTCTCTCTTACTTTTTTTTTTTCATTTTCTACGAATAATTCACCGATCGTTTTCATTTAATCCGGTGGATTTATCTTAAATTTTTTTCCTTGAACGAGCTATTAGGTTTATGATTGTGACAAATCGGTAATTACTTAAATTATCGTGAAGTGCGCTCTCTTTGCTTTGGTCTTAGCTGTTTGACTGATCTATTTCAAGAGTTTTTCAATGTATTGATTTGCTGATTTAGAGTTCTTTTGAATCGAACTAAGTTTTTTCATGGATTAATATTTGATGCCTTGGTAACTCACAAGTATCGGTCATTTAGTTTTTCCATAGAAGTTAATAGACTTACTGCAATCTTTAGTTCAAGATTGAATCAGGTACATGCTTTATTATGAGAGAGTTTGGTCCCGTCTATGTTACTACTATCTTTTCATAAAAGGCACAAGCAAATCTGGTCTGATTATTTGTAGTACCATTTTCTTTTGTTTTGTTTTGTTTTGTTTATACTTGCCTTAAAGTTATGGTCTCCTGTGACCTGTATATATTTGTACTTCAAGAATCAAGGGTTCTTAGTATAAGATCAGATGTGTGACCGCCATGCTTGTATGAAAAACTCGGAGCTGTTGAGGATAGTGGAGGCATGTTATTAGGATGCTATCAGTGGGATAATTGTGCAAGACTACACTGCAATTGCTTGCAATGATCCGAGGTTGTGTGATCCTAAGTGCTACCTGAATTGTATAAATCTTTACAGTATCCAACCAATATAATTGATGTGATTTAGTCAGCTATTTGTCATGAAATTTGTGTTGCAAAGCTTATGATGATGATTTCTTGGTTAAGGGAATCTAAATGCAAATATACATACTTTTCTGAGCAGTTTCTGTTAATGTAGTTTCGAACCAATTCTATGAATTGAAGTGGTTTGTCTCATTTGGATTTTGCAGCATCATTGCCGATGTTGTGGCAGGACATTATGCCATGAACATTCATCAGATCAAATGGTTTGAGTTCCTTTCTCCTCTAGTTTATATCTAGGCTTACTTTGCATCTCTCAAGTTGTATCAATAAACCATCTTAATTGAGCAAACTCCTGTATTCTCTTTCCTGTTTGCAAATTCAGGCTTTACCCCAATTTGGCATATACTCAAATGTTAGAGTCTGTGCAGATTGTTTCAATAACTCTTCAGGGTAAGCCTCTTTTTATTGAATGTGTCTATACAACTTTAGGTTTTGTCAATTTCTCTATCAAAAGAGGTATTATCAATTGTTGTCTTAAGTGCACAATCTGCACGAAACTAAATTCCCTTGGATTGGATAAGAATATCAAGATAGAGCATGTTGAAATCAGTTCTACCCTACTAGGTAGTATATCAAATTCTTGAAAAAGAGATATAGATGTTTTGGGTTTTTTCTTTTTGTTTGGGTTAGGTTGGGGGGGGGGGGGGGGTGGTTGATATGCTTGCTTCACTTTTTTTTTTTTTTTAAATTAACGATTTATCCTCTTGTGGATTTACTCATGTGCAGTTCTGGGAAAGCTGATCCTCGGCCTTCCTTAGGTGGAGTTGATTCCGTTACAGACGAAGTCTCTAGATTAGACATTGGTTCAAAAGCTGAAGCAACTACAGTGCATCTGCCTGTTGCAAACATTCCAGACTGCAAGTGCGGGATGCCTTTGTGCATTTGTGAATCCCCAGCACCAACCACAGAGGCACCTCCACTTCAGGTATGAATTCTTCAGTAATTTTAGCTGCATCTCATGTGCTGGCCCAAGCTTCTTACAGACATATTTGTTCCTGAGGCAGATAAAAAACCCTTCATCCTCTGTGGCTTCTTTAAATCCCAAACCAAAAAAGACTGAAAATGTTCCGAAGAGTAGAGGCTCCACTTCAAACAGCAGTTCTAGGTATGCTAGCTTTGGATTTATGTAGTCAAACTTATTCTTCAGTTTTGTTATCTGATTTATGATACCCTTTTACATGGTAACTTTTTGCAGTTCGGTATTCAATCCTGGTCTGGTGAGCAATGGTACTGCAGCAGATAAACCAAAGATGGATTATGAAGCCAGTGGAGAGGTAACTCTTTATAGAGTATTTGAATTGTTATGGGAGTTATGTTTCCAAGGGATTTTTCTTCTTTCTAAACATGCACTTGTGCATTTACCTACACAGGGTTTAAGAGAAGCTATAAAGAATGGTGATACCGCTGGAGTCAAAAGTCTTCTAAGCCAGGTGTGTTATGATTTTAATTTCAAAATTTCAGTGGGGAAATTTTTTTAAGTATGTTTACATCTGCAGGGTGTGGATGCAAATTATCGTGACAAGCAAGGATCATCAGTACTGCATCTGGTACTGCTCTCTCTCTCGTATCCGTCTGTAGTCCTTTGCATGTGACTGCAGTTTTTTATATGTTTTCTTGAAGGGTGACTAATTAAATGCATCCATTTCCTATCAAGGTTACATGACACTAATGACAATGTTAACTTGATATAGGCGGCAGTGTTTAATCGAACTGATATAGTGTTTGCCCTAATGGAATCTGGAGCGAGCATGGACTACAAGAATGCACAGGGTAATTTATTATATGCTGAATTTCTTAACATTCCTGATTTTAGAATATGTCTCTCTACAAATTGAAGTGCTAATTTTAGAGGTTTAATGTCACTGAAAGTTGAAAATACTGTTAGAAACTCCGTTCAGGCTTCTGGTAAAATCAAGTGTTTTAGGGCGGACAAGGGGAAAACAGGGAAAAGACAACAAAGAACTCTTCAATTTGGAGGAATGAAAGTGTGATTTTCATCATATAGCCCTGTTGAATGATGCTAGCTGTTACCTAGAATTCCATAATTGAGAACACCCCTTAGTTTTCATTGCTGATTTTGTTGGGTAACATGACTAGCTCTGTTTTGTGTGTATCTGTTTGTCTCAGAATATAATGTACTGACTCTTGTGAGCCACATCAATTCCAGGAGAAACACCTTTAGATTGTGCTCCCGCTACGTTACAATACAAGATGCAAATGAAGATGAAAGAGAGCGAGGAAGCGAGCAGCATGAAATGAACTATAGACAAGAGAATATGAAGGAAGATACATGTTCTACTCTGTTAACCAACATATGTGTCTCGAGCAGTCAGTTTCGACAAGAAATTATTGATATAATGCTTGATGCTGTCAGTTTCAACAGGAAATTATTAGTATCAAGCTGGAAGTGTTTGTATTGTATTATATCTGGTAGACAAACTGTAAAGCAGGCTTCACGACATAGAGGCGCCCAATCAAGATGCTGTTTTTTCATGTTGTGTTTTCTTTGAAAAAAATAATACTAATATAAAAAATCCAGAATGCTTTGTGAGGCAATAAATTTCTCTTTCAATACTTGACAGATCTTTTTTGGCCAGAAATACTTGCCAGATCACTAGGGCCAATCTCGTTGTTCTTGGTACTGTTTTTGACGTGCGAGAGAAAGTGATGGGCCACTTCGGTTTATTAGGCCATTTTAGCCCGTCCTTTATTACACCATTTGCAAATTATTGGGCCCCCTTAGACAAATTCTTTTTCCTTCTTGTAAACCCATTAGTAATTCTCATTGAGACGTATTTCGGGAAAATTCGTTTCTTTTTTTTCCTTTTTCCTTTTTTTTTCTTTTAAGTTTTAACTATCCGCCTTCAATAAATCGTACACATAAGACAATTGACTTTCTTTTCTGGCAAAAAGGAAAAGAAAGACAATTGATTTTATTCGCTCTATGAATTTGAGTTATGTAATGTGAAACCTCTGCTACATTGCTTTTCTTATATTAAAAATGATTAAAAATTGTTAAATCTCTCAATTGATATATAGATCAATATTACTCTTATAATAGATATAGAATTGCGAACGTTACTCTTTTTAGTAAAATTGCTAAAACTTTTAATTAGTTGAATTCATATATATATCCCCATTACCAACAAGTGGTTGGTTCAAGTGGTTTGCCACTTGTTCCCCTTAAACAAGGTCTCGGGTTCGAGTCTTGTGAATGAAGAAAACCATTAGTGGGAGAGCTTTACCCCATAGTGGGGCAACCCGACTCAAACAACATCAAAAAATATATATCCCCATTAAATAACTTGTAATTGAAACTTATTAATATACTTATGAAATCTTTGTTACTCTTTCTTGCATGCCTATTTATAATATTTCATATTCATCAATAAACGACAGCATTAAGAGTACAGATGACTGCTGAATTTTTATTGTCTTATCGTTTGTTAGTTTCCATCATATTGCATGAATATATAATATATGATTCGCTGCTTATCAGCCATGCAACAAACTTTATAAACATAGCTAGATTAATTAGTAGGGTTGGAGGAACAATTTCATTTTCCTGCAGGCGCCTGTTCATATAGATAAGGATATATGCAACATTGCATTTTTAGCCTTTATGATAACCTTGGGTAGATAATATATTCTTGTTATCAAAATTATCTTTTGGATATATCAGTTCGCCGAAAGATATTACAGCATCGAATCCAACTTTATTTTGGTCTTCATCGCTTTAAACGAAAGAAACATATGTAAAATGTAACGGCAGCGCCCTTTTTTTATTATTATTATTATTTTATTACTTTGCCATACATCTTGGTCAAAATGTTTGCTCGATGCTGGAGCCTTTAATTTGGAGTCAATATACTGGATAAGTTTTTCTTTTTCAATTTTTCCTTTAGCAATTTGTTTCATTTTTTCAACGAAAATCTACTTAAATATAATCATGAGTTTGCCAGCGTTGATGCAAAAACCTGACATATATAGCTTCATATATATGCGGAGAAACAGATAGGAATGATCCCCAAAAACATATGATCATATATAGAGAGATTATTAGGTGTATCGGGTCTACCACGTCATCCGTGGTCCGACCAATAAGATTTTGACAAATCAGAGTTTTTCCTACAATTTTTAAAATCATGACCAATTAATGTCATAAATTTAGGGATTTACCCTGTAAATCTCATCTAGTGAAACTAGGGGCTAAACCTGGTGCTAAATTTGTGCCTAAATTTTAAGAAGAAATCTGACTTGTCAAAATTTTATTGGTCGGGACCATAAATGACGTGGTAGAGCCGGTCGACCTAATAATTTCTCCATATGTATATGTTGGCTCTCTGTTTTTTGCATGTGTAATTGCGTATGCATGCATTAATTCTTCATCAATTTCTTTTTAGGTTAATCTTTTTCCCTGAAAGACAAAACCATGGACGTTGTAGATTTTCTGGTCAATTGTTTTTTAAAATTTTCTCACCAATCGTCATATTTTCTCAAAGTTAAAATGGTAAAGTAACATAAGGAAATGGCAGTGAAATGGTGGGATCTGACTGGGAATGTTGGAAACTAACGTGTAATGGGGCCTTTCTAACGTGTCATGTTAAAAAAAGCAAGCAATCTTCTCTATGATTTTTTTGCATATGGGATGATGATTTTTTCCTTCTATTCTACCTAACATTCTAAAATATAATCTTCTATCCTTTTTCTTAATATTGGATGATGCGTGACGATTAAATTGGGTCATTTGGCTTTTGCTTTTTATGGCTGAGACATGCAGTTCAATCGAATGCTTTCAAGCACACATCAAATGTTACAGCATGAATCAGCCTGCAGTCAGCAGAGCACATGCTCAAACCATGTTTCATCCTACAATATGGGACCAGATCATGGACCTAATTATAAAATGAACGGTCTACCAACAAGGGGTTGGATTAAGTGGTAAGTGGCTTGTTCCAGCTAATTAAGTAGGTCTCGGGTTCGAGACCTTACGTATGCAGCTGCCCCTGTTGGGAGACTCACCCACCATAACCAGATACGCGATGCGGGTCGGATCCGGCTTAGCCAGGGCGAAGCCCTGAATACCAGATGGGATACCAAAAATAAAAAATAAAATGAACGGTCTTAACATCCCAATTTCCATATGTTATTTTTCCCTTGGGGGTGGGGAATATAACTTGAATCACGGCTAAAATGAAGAAAATTCTTTTTATATTGTTCCTTTTCTTTTTAGTCAAAGTCTTGAAAATTATATGAAAACATGTTTCAAAAGCAGAAAAACTAACCACATTATCCATTAATTTGATTTGCTAATTATATTTCACTAATTAATATATAAATTGTTCTTTCGCCATCGGGCATTAACTTGGCCTGGTGATAGAGTGTTGGACTCTTAGTTTCAGTGTATCTGAACCGTGATGTCTTGGGTTCAAGTCTCACGAAATGTGAGTTTAGTTTATAATATGAAAAAGGGATAACTTGATAGATGTAATTAGAGATTTGACAATCTTATTCCTCTCTACATTTGTAATCTCTAATTATAATTATAAAGGGCTCTCATTTGGTTAATTTTGCTCATTTGATTAAGGTAATAAAGTTGGTAAATTCTATCATTTATAACTCTTCCCCCTACTCAATAATCTTTTCAATATATATATGAGAAAAGAGATATTAGTATATTATATAATATTATTATATATTGTATATAGGTTTTCTCTTTTGTTAATTCATAGAAGAAATTATCATGCATGCCCTACCATTTTTTTATTAGCAGGCAACCTTTTGATGACTTTCTTCTAACAATTCCTTATGAAGCAAAACACCAGATTCATTGGGTACATCCACAATCTCTTGATCCGATCCAGTTGCTTTACTTTAATCCTAACTTTAACCCACATGCTATCTCTTCATAGTCTCCTTTTTCCCTTCCATTTTCTCTAATGTATACCTACTAATTTTAAATTTCCCATTCAATATTTTTTCCTTTTATATATATATATATATATATAAAAGACACTTAAGAAATGATCAACCACCGTCCTTATGAGCTGTGACTTACACGATTGCACGCGATTGTGACCTAATCACTCCCCTTGGCCCTTGCATTTCTCCTTTATTCTAAAGCTTACTCGCACACCGACAAAAATCCAATAAAGCAATCCACTATCTCCCCCCCCC